>JACEGR010005962.1:0-66538 GCA_014170235.1 Listronotus bonariensis | reverse complement strand
TTTTTAAAATATAAAAAAATTGGACGAGTAAATGTTGTAGAGAATTGATTTTTGTGTCAAAATCTAGAGTGAATGCATTAAAGTAAAGTTAAAAAAAGTTTTTGTGATTTTTTACATAACGCATTAAAACTTGTAAAATATTTTTATCACTTGAAGTCCTATATTAGTTTGCGTTAAATTATGGCTAACATTATACAATTTTAAAAGTGCATTTTAAACAAGTAAACTTAAAAACTTTTAAGAATATCACATTAAAATACGAAATTGTTAAATTATAACAGAAATGTAAAAATATACAGAGGATTCATTAAAAAATAGTCTCCTATACCACTTACCTATTCAAATTTCATTTTTATATATTTACTACTGTAGACGTTATGACTTCTTTAATATATTTTTTGACACCCGGTACTTTTATTCGTCTTAATATTTTAAGAATAAGTTTGAAAAAGTATAAAGTTGAAGTAAATATTTAATCAAGTGCTTTGGGCAATAAATTTTTACATACCCCCATCTAAGATTGTCTATCTTTTAGTATCCATATTTTTTAAAGTATTATACGGCTCAAAAATATAAATTTGTAAACTTTATCTATACAAAACTTATAAGTTACATAAAAATCATTTATTTGGAACCTCCGATTCGATAGTAAATAGAGAAAAAATAGTACATCGAAGAAATCCCACCAGAATTTGTTGATATTAAATCGTAATTTAATGCTGTATCTTGTCCTGTTTCTTTCAATTACTTTAATTAAAAACTTCTATCGAAGTTTAGTATGGGTTGTGTCTTATAAACAGTAATAGAGATGGTTTTTTAAATAACTCTTAAAAATAATTTAATTTGGTATTGACCTTTTCATTACCAAACAGTTTTTTGACGTGATAACGTCTTATAATTTGATGCAGTCGACTAAACGCACAAAAAAAAACCATACTCATGTGGCGTTCTATTTAAAACATGAAGTGCAAGCGAGAGCGCGGAAGAGGTACAATCGGCCTCCGCGTTCGGCGGCGTTCGACATCTGTTTCTCTCCTACTTTGAGCGGTCCGCCTGCTATTCAATAATACATTTACATGTTTTTGTCACGTAGGAAGCGCATTGAAAAGAGAATGTGGTGTAAATTGCTTAATTTTCTTTTGAAAAGTGTAATCATTCCATCAGTATTTTCTTGTAACGTTGTCACTTTCAACTATCGTTAGTAAACCGACTTTTCAGACAACCAATTTTTTCATATTTTTAGGCAACGAGAAAATTTTAAAATGATATATTTAAGACTGCTGAGCCTTCGTAAAGATTTTTTTAAATTAAATTTTAAAACTTTATCTAGTACCGTCGGAAATTATTAGGCCGCCAACTTAAATTTGAAAAAGAAAATTTACTGGTATAAAAATATTCGGATTGCCAACCTAAAAATGTTAGCTTGGATAGACTTTAGTGAAGATATTAAAAGTCCACGCCTCTTTTTAAGGTGACAAGATGTGGAGGTCTGGTAAAATTTGGGAAAAAGGATATCACTTAAATTACTTTTTGACATAAAAAAATAGTTTTGGTTACGTGGCCTAGTGCCAAGGGGGCACTAGCAATTGTTTTTAATGAAAAGGGGGTCGTGTAGCACCTTGTTTTAATGGGCTTTTGATTTTCTACATATTACTGCTTTATTTTTAGAATTCCACATAGCAAATACAAATTTAAAACCGTTAAAATACTATACAAACAGTGCGACTTAATGACATTGGTTTGTAAGTCTGAAATGGCTAGGCCAATTTAAAAAAACAAATTTGCATTAGGTGGAGAATCAAAAGGCCTTTAAAACAAAGTGCCACAGGATTTTTCTTTTCAATCTGAAAAAAGTTGCTAGTGTCTTCTTGGACTAATGCCGCGTGACACTCTTTTACACAAAATGGACGCGACCTCGATATCTTATCCCATTCAAAAAATAAAGGGGGGCCTTTAAATTTTCTGACTGTATTAATATTCCTTGAATATTAGTAGCTTGCCATCCATAATAGCTAGGGAAGCTGTGCTTTCCCTAAAACAAATAAGATATCTAAAATGTAAATTATTTATGACGTCATTGACAAATTTGTGAAAAGTGATTAAAGAATCGAATTACATTAATAATAGGTAAGTTTTGAAAAAATCCTTCCCATACTTTAAATCTTGGCGCAATCCCCTGTTGATTTATAGAATTTAAGCTTCATGTAACTGAGTTTTATTAGGGCTACTTTTTATATAAACCAAAAATGTTTGACCCCGATAAAGGTTGGGAATTGATATAAAAAAATAAGGAACAAAAATATATATATTTATACGGTTTAACAACTTTTATTGTATTTTACTAAGGTAAACCTTAAAGATATTATAGGTACAGGGGTCCGACTATATTTTAACCCATTTTGAGCTCGAATAACTTTATAACAAATAAAGATATCTAGATGCGGTTTTTTCACGAAATATTTTTTCTTTTATTATTTTCTCGCCATTTAGTTTTGATGTTTAATTAACACAAATACAACATGGCCTTTTTTTTAACCTTGTATGTAACAAATTTTATTGTTAAAAAATATTTTTACATGCCATGCAGTTAATTTTTTTGGATTAATAAAAATAAATATTAAAAGAAGTTAAAGGTTCATTTTAAGTTTTCCTGTTAAATAAAAAAATATATATAAAACATCTTTTACATTGCTTGTTGCTTTATAAAGTAAATTCTTGCAATTAATACTAGTGGCCCGCTAAAAAGGTTGTGTTGCATTTTTTTTCTTTAATTTCAAATACTTGTTCGGATATCTTCGAGTTTCCACCAAGAAATTACAGTGAATAGCTATTTAACTCTTTATTTGTTTTAAATATAATAAAAGTCGCAGTTATCTATCAGATATACAAGATATATTTACTTTAACAAACATTAATAATTTTTTTTTTGATCCCTGTAGAAAAAAATGAAAATTCAAATCCTTATTTGTAAGTAGAAAATTTCCTTGTTCCGCCATTTGGATTGCTTAAAAATTGTGTATATTCTGTACCACCCTGAAAAAATTATTAAATTTTGTTATGATGTTAAAAAACAATTAAAAACTTGCATACAGGGTTATATTAATGTTTCCCTTTTAATTATTTTCTCCTCTTATGAACCCCTTCCGCAGACATATTGTACAACATGTTCAAGACAAGAAGGGACAATATGGTCATCTTGGAAACGATAGAAAATACGGAATTGGTTGAATGAAAACAAAATTGAGGTTTTATGTGCCTAATAATTATGTTGTTTTTAAATCCCGAGTGTTTCGGAAGATTTTCGAAAAAAAATGAAATTAAAATTTGTTAATTTTTTTGTTTCTGTTTCTATTTAAAATCGGATTTTATAATAAATTACCACCAGGTCTACTCTATCCAATGTAGATTTTTTATGCGAAGTTCAGTTTTCGTAGGACAGTTATCCCCTTATTTTTTTAAATGCGATGCTGTCCAATTTTAATACAAATTAGGTGATGTATGAAACATTGATGTTTGATCTTAATACGTACATGTTATTAAAGTAAAAAGAGATAAAAGTTTTAATTTTTTATTTTAAATTAATCAATTACTTTAATAATTAACAATGCACTTAACAAAAACCCCTAACATCACTATTTAACATTTTATAAATACGGTCCTGATATTTTAATACTGAAAATTCAAAGCCAATTTTATTTTAAATTAGCATTAGAGTGTAACTGTAATAAAGAGCTGTATTTTTCAGAATTCGGTAAAAATAGAAAGCTTTACATTTTAAACGTATTACATGAGTTTTAGTAAAAATAAGTAACAAAAAATCACAAATAATAAGTGACCACATGATTTACACATACACTAACAAGTTTTATACGAAACTTGTTTTAGCCTTTGCTAGTCAGGTAAACCTAACTTCAAGCAAAACATCTTTAATAATTGTTACTGTCACTTAATGTTTTACATAATTGATCATATAATGGTAAGATACTTAATCTGCGCAAATGCAAAACAACTTAAACAACTTAGAAAACTTTTACATGACCATGAGCGAGCAAATTAAAGACCATACTGTCAATGTTAGGTAAAACAACTTATCTAGCACCAATTTATTAATTTGTTCTTAAGGCTTTTCTATGTAAATAGAAGTTAAAAAATAGCAAAAATATGTTTCTTGTAGTTGGGCTTACTTAATTAGAAAAAAGCTAATATATATATATATATATATATATATATATATATATATATATATATATATATATATATATATATATATATATAGTATAGTTTAAAAAACTAAAAAACACGCTTTTATATGCAACCGAACTAAAAATTAGAAAATAATTTTTCATTAAAAAAATATTGTCATTTCATAGTAAAAAGCGTGGGGTGCATTTTACTATTTTTTCATAACTTTTCCATCATAGATATTTGCAAATATAATAATTATAACATTTAATATATTTATCACCCCACGCTTTTTACTATGAAATGATAATATTTTTTTTAATGAAAAATTATTTTCTAATTTTTAGTTCGGTTGCATATAAAAGCGTGTTTTTTAGTTTTTTTAAACTATTAATTATTTTTCATTTTTTAGTTTCTGCTACTCTGGTGCAACTAACCCTATATTTTTATTGTTCATAAAAATTGAACACCAATGGTGCAACTAACCAAATTGTGTAAAAACTAAAAAATTTCTTCTTCATTTAATAGCAAAGTTTGAAATGTTGCCAACAGATGGCATCCTAGGTGTTGTTTTTATAATATAATGGAATTTTTTTCCTGGCGATTCAAAAAGAGATAACGGGATACTGTTTTTAAATTATTGCATCTTCATCGGTCCTTGACACGTGTGCAAAGTTTCAAAGAAATCGAATAGCTGGAAGTTGGTTAAAATTAGGCTCAAAGATTCCGTTACATAGATAGACAGATGGATAGATTGTTACAACCCAAGTTAATAAAAGCGTGTTAAAAAAGTTATGTTTTTAAAGCTGATTTACATTCTGTTTAAATTTTCATGGTCTGCTAAGATATTTGGAAGAAACGGAAATTTGACTATATCGATTTTTATTTTTTCTGACTTTATTTAAAGAGATATGAAAAAACTAATTCACTTTTTCATTGGCACTTTTTAGTTACTACATGATGGTATTTTTAGTTTTTATATCCGACGTTTCGTTTTTAAGAAACGTTATCAACTTTATTTTTTATATGGCTCGAAAAAAGTACACCCTGTATATGATCCCATTTTTTATTACAAATTTAACGATGTATCACATACCATATTTTTAATTTTAGTTAAAAGGAAAAATGCATTTTGTCTATTTTTTAAAGGTATTTTTAAGTAGGCCTTGCAAACAAATGCTTTGACGTTAATACTTGTTACCGAGTCTGTAACATAATTTAATGTCATGATAAAATAGTAATTATTGTTATTACCCTGTTTGTCAAGTTTTTGTTTTTAGAGCAATTGCTCTTATTGTTATTGTTGCCTTTATTATTGTTTATTGGGGAATAGTTAATATCTATTGTATTATTATGGTTGAATATGCCGGATGGCCATTATAGCCATGAAGAAAAGTTTGGCATGCTAACGTGCTACATTTTGTGCCGCAAAAATAAATGAAGGTATTATTTCTGCAGTTTATTAATGATGGTAAATAAATTGACCTAGTGTTTTAGTTCCTAAAATTCCACCCCACATATTAAACCCAAAACGTTCTTGATGTTTCAACATTTTCTTAACACGCGGATTTTGTTGACCCTAGTAATGCGTATTGCGAAGGTTGAAGATATCATGATTAGTGACCATACTTTCGTAGGACCATATTTTTTTGAAGAGTAATTTAAATTTTCTTCACGTTAGCATGTTAAACTTTTCTTTATGGCTATAATGGCCACCCGGCATATTCGACGATAATAACACAATAGATATTAACTATTTACCAATAAACAATAATACACACTATAATAATACAGTTACAGTAAGAACAATTACTCTAAAAACAACAACTCCACAAACAGGGTAATAACAACAATAACTATTTATCGACAGACATCAAATTATGTTACAGACACGGTAACAGGTATTAACGTCAAAGCATTTGTTTGCAAGGCGTACCTAAAAATACCTTTAAAAAAATTACATACGATACATCGTTAGATTTGTAATCAAAAATGGGATCAGATACAGGGTGTACTTTTTTTCGAGCCATATAAAAAAGTTGATGATGGTTTCTTGAAAACGAAATGTCGGGTATAAAATCTAAAAATACCATCATGTAGTAGCTAAAAAGTGCCAATAAAAAGTGTTATTAATTTTTTCATATCTCTTCATAAAGTTAGAAAAAATAAAGTCGATATAGTCAAATTTTAGTTTCTGCCAAATTTTTAAATAAGCTTTAACAAACACAACATTTTCCTAATTTAACCCATGCTGTATCCCCAATAGGTACTGAGATTCCAATGCTTAGGATCCTTATCTTGGACACACTGTATATTAGGACAATGGATTTTGATAAAAAAAAATAATGGTCCTACAAGAAGAAAACGTCGCATTTTAAAGAAAATACCACTATTAGATATAGTTAAAAAAGTGGCAATGTATAAGTGCAATGTATTTTAAAATTCGATTTTAAATAAGAAAAAAAATAAAACAATTTTTTTAATTTTTGTTTTCTTCGGTTATTCCCGCAAATAGTAAGAATTTAAAAACTTTTTCAAGAGCATATTATTAAGTACATAAATACCTTAAGTCTGTTTTCTTCTTACTGACTTCGTATCGCTTACCATTTTCCGGCTCTTCTTATCTTGGATACGTTGAACACTGTAGGCCAAATTAAACTTGCACCTTTTTTAACTTTATAATGATAACTTTTTTTTGTTTCGCCTTTCTTTTTATTTTTAAAGGGCTAATAGGTAGGTATGTTTTCTCTAAGTTTGCCAATTTTGGTCAAGTAGGGTTAGACAGGACCGGACTTACGGGACATTTTCTAAAATATTGCATTTAACTTCGTTACAAAAAAAATCGAGTCTATCTACAATTTAGCAAATACGTTTAATTTTAATTAATTTACTGTTAAGTTGTGTCAGCATTCAACTCAAGAACTACGGTAACCTCACATTTTTTATTTTCAAAGCACACAAAAAGTTTCCTGTTAAAACCGATAGAAATGCATGCTTTATGGGACGCATCATTTATCAAGAATAATTATTATTCCTGAATCCTTAGATTTTTGCCAGATTTGCTTTTACTTAATTATTTCCCATAGTTTGTAGCTAAATCAGATTTCTTTTGCAGCAAGGTTAAATACAGAATTTTGGAAGAAGTCCCCTTAAGTCCAGTCCTGTCCAAATCTGTTAGACCAAAATTGGCAAACCTAAGGAGAACACATCTACCCATTAGCCCTTTAAAAAAAAAGTGCAACAAATTTAAAGTTATTATTAGATAAAAAGTGTGAAAGTTTAATTTGGCCCCCACTGTATATTGGATTCTCTACAATTGGTAAATACTGCTATAAATCACTACAGAGTATTCTATTATACCATGATAAGCTTTTAAGCGTGACAAAATCTAATAAAACAATCCACAGAGTGGCTTAGAGTTTAAAACTTGCATCGGGCTACAGCAATTCCCTGACTGTCACGGCAATAAGCTGTTATACCGTTTTGCGGGAATTTATTTTTCGCTCGAAATACGGCTGCAGATATAAATCTCGATGTTTTATCTCGGCCGGATGTTTCAATTACATAAAAATAGTTTAATTGAAACTTCCAATCGGAAAGAAAATTGGGCAGGGCAGATGGAAAGTGTTAGCCAAAATTTGTTGCTATTAAATCTTGTTGATTTTCTCGCTTGGTTTTTATAGTAATGTTTAACAATCTTTTGATAGTAAATTGGGCAGCGCAGTTGAAAAGTGTGTGCTGTATAGGATGTACTGTTAACAAATCTTGATTTAATTCGGTCTTATGTTTTAGTCTTAAATTACCCCAAATAATTTTTTTACTAATAAATTAACTGTAACTCAAACCTATGTACCGAATGCAACCTTTACACTAAGCCTATTTTTTCCTTTTTATGGTAAAAATATAGGTTTATTGGGTTAATGTGGTCTTTTTAAATAAATAACCTTACCCTAAATATTGTATTAAAATTAAAAAGACTTTTTAAGTACTTTTAAAAAATATCACATTTGATATTCAGATTAAGATTATCATATTCCGAAACTATTAAAGATAAACTATAAACTGTGATATTTTTAAATAGGGTAGGGCGGGGCTAGTTGAGCATAGAGGTAAGTTGGGCAATCAAAATATCTCAAAAACTATTGACCGCACGCGAAAGCATCAAATAGCGTAAAGAAGGGGTTGCGCAAGTGAAACTCATTGTGCGACCACTAGTGGTGATGCGGCGATCGAGAAAAGTGTCCGTGCGCATTGTTTATTTTGTGATAAAAAGTAAAATAATTGCAAGCCGGAAAATTTTATCTGTGATAGTTAAATGTATTCCGTTCTCAATCAAGTAAGTGTTAATCTTAAGTAAATTTATTGCAGTTTTAATATGTATAAAGATTTTGGATACAATTCTAACCGGTCTTTTAATAAATTCACTTTTTATTTAAAATTTCAGGTTGGGGTTAGTTGAGCTACAGTTGCCCAACTAACCCCACGGTTTTAAGTATAAAATGTTTTATTTTTTTTTATTATTTAGGATACGGACTTATAACAGTAAAACTACTAAAGTCTTCTCAAGATTTAAAAGAGGCTGCAACCCGAACTTTATACAAGCAACAAAGAAAACGAGCTGACCTATCCAACTTATAAATTTTCTCTGGAAATAGTTCAACCATACCCAAAGGCTGGTCCAAGAAAAGCTGCAATTTTAACAGATACAGAAGGCATTACAAGAGATGCAAAATAAAACTGCTTAAAAAGTTTAAAAAACGAAGATGAATTCATAGATATTAAATCCAATAGTTAAGCTAAGCTAGGTACGTTGCTGTCTTATTAATGAGACTTGTTGTTTTGTCACTATAAGATTATAAATATAAAAAGCAAATTGTCAAAATGTATTTTTATTGTGAACGTATCTAACATTCAAACCATGATTTGACTATACTTTCTAAGTGCTCCACTAGCCCCATACCCTTGCTCAACTTACCCCACCTATGGGGTACGTTGGGCATACTTGACTATCTACATTAAAACAGATGTAGCTCCTAAATTCGACTTATTAAAAAGAAATTACTATGGACACTATTAATAGGGAATAAATTGCTAATCCATCAGTATGCATTATAAGCCATTAAGACTTATTTTTGAGGAGCTATAACCGATCAAGTGAAAAATAGCTCAACTAGCCCCGCCCTACCCTACTGTTTTAAATATTTTTTCGTAAACAATATAAGTTTTCTTGTTTAATAAAAAAATATTTTACTTTTTATACCTTAAGTAATCAAAAATTAATAAGCAATTTAAAAAGTACTAGATTAATTCAACAAACTTTTTAAATTATTTTCTACAATAAAAAAAATAAAATATGTAAAAAAGCTGTAAATTCATAATTTAACACCCAGTAGGTAATAAAGAGTGTAATGGTATAAATAATTTTATGAAAGAACGACCCATTAACATTTGTCTTTCAAAGCCATTTAAATATATTAGGATATTTTTACTTTTTGTTTTTTTGGACTTGATTTCTGTAATATTCCATTATTTAAAAATTCTTGGGCATAAACTAAACAATAAAAGAAAAATAAAATTAATTTTTTAGACCTTACACTCCATCATAAATAATCCAAATTAAAATCGCAGTGGTATACTAAAGAAACATGGTCTTCTAGATATTTACACTTTGAATCTCAACACCCCTTAAGCCAAAAAGATCCGTTATAATAGGGCTAGAATTTAGAAATCAAGCAATTCAAAAGGCAAAAGCAGCTTTAAAAATTAACAAATTTTCAGAAAAACTAATAAATAATATTTTTAAAAAAGAATTCATAAATTTTATAATACCTCTAATCCAAAACTAAAAACAACAAAGCCAAAAACAACAACTATTTATCAATACCCTAGATTCCGAGATTATCCGAAAGACTTCAAAACGTGTTCAAAAAACATAATGTTGTTGTGAGTCATAAGGAGCATAATCTTTTAAAATCCAACTTTAGTAAATTAAAATCAAAAATACCACAAGACCGAAAAACTTATGTAGTATACCAAATACCTTGTAAAAACTGCGACGGTGTGTATGTGGGGCAAACGAGCCAATACTTAAAAAATAGAATAAATGGGCATAAATATAATAAAACAAACAAAACAGCACTAACCAACGATAGCATAGAAAATCAACATTCTTTCGATTTTAAAAAAGTTAAAATTCTAAAAACAGAAAAACACATTAAAAAGCGGGAATTTTCTGCAATGATTGAAATTAAAAAAAAAACAAAAACGCCGTAAATGCCAAAACAGACACGAAAAACTTAGGTAAAATGTACGTTAATCTAATTAAATAATTAAATGTTTTTTAAAATTAGAAAAAATCAAAACAAATAAAAAAACGAAATTCTTGCTATCTATCCTCTATACAGTAAACAGCTGATAGTATTACCCACCTTTCAGTCAAAAACTATATTTCAATACATTAACATGTAATATGTATATGGATGTGAAACATCTAAATGTTTTGTATTGTGTTTTTTTTTAATGTGACAGCTAAATTTAGCAACTACTGTTTTATTGTTTTTAAAAAATGTGTGTGGGTTACCACGAATTTATGTTTTAAAGGTATGTACATTAAGGCTCATTTGTTTTATTAATTGTACCTCTTTGTTCCCTTTTTATTGTAGAAATAATATTCTGATGATGGCTAATTTCGCCGAAACGTCAATTTTAAAAGAAATATATGCATGACTTTTTAAGAAACAAAATTTGACAAGGGTTTTTATTTAGGACGTTTATGCCCAAGAATTTTTAAATAAAAGTATATTAGGATATTAATTTTAAATTTGGTATACGACAAACTAAAACCAATGTTTATAATGTAAATCTGGTACCCTATTTTTGGGGGTTTATGCTAAATTTAAAAAGTTAAAAAAATAATTTTATTAAATTTTCTTTATTTAAATATTTATGAAAAAATTTGTCTCACATTTTTGTAATTTGCGGAAAAACAGCAGTCCTACGTACTTGCGGAACTTTGATTCAGGAAAGCCAGTTAAATTCTCTACGAGTTTGATGATAGGATATGTTTATGGTTTCTTGTTCCTTTTATTTTTAAATCGACGTTAGAGTCAAAGGATCGTTAAATTCGGCTCGCGAAAAATTCTAAAAAAATGTAAAAAATAAAAGATTTTGACCTAAAATTAACGAAAATCTGGTGGTTTTTATGCTTAAATTACTCCTTATATTTTTTTAATTCACGTCAAAGTCAACGTATTTGTTCAAACAATCAACTGAGTGAGTTAGGCTAAGGTTTTAAAACTTATGCTTGGCGATATTTGGACAGTTAATAGAAATAAAAATTATTGTTCAAAAGACATTTATTCGAATTGAAAATTATTCGAAGAACTATTTTTTAAATTCTCAATTTTTAAAATTGGTAATTTTTCGAAAAGACAATATTTTAAAATAGTTACTTTTATTTTATGTAAATGGTATTTGAACATTTTTGGTAAGTTCTAATTAGTTCTGGTTCTACACTTAAACATTTCTCAAAAACTAATCTTTGAAAAACGGTCTATTTGAATTACTATGAAGTCTATTTAAAAACTGATCTTTGAAGAAATGTCTTTCACAAAAAATGGCAATAAAAGAAAAGTTCCAGATTCAAAATTTAAAATTTTCCAAGTTTTTCCAACACAAATTAAAACAATTTAAGAAGAAGGACAAAAAAAACTTAAAATAGCTTACCCACTGCTGGCCCACCATTCGATTTTCATCCTTGGGGTATTCCCTACCTGGTGTTAAAATTTTAAGTAAATCATTGCATGACCAAAGGATTGCCAGGTTTTACCGTATTTTGAGCTTTATTTCCTATACTACCTTTAAAAGCTGTTTCGGAGACATTTATGATTCTTTCGAAATACGACTGCAGATATAAATCTTTGGTGTTTTATCTTTACCGAATATTTCAATTATATCAAAGTCATTTAATTAAAACTTTGAATTTGAAAATGGATTTGTTAGAAATGAAAGACTAACTTTGCTGATATTAATTCTTGATTAAAAACTATATAGGGTGCGAGGGATGTCGTTAGCGTCCTTTTTTGGTTTTTAAATGTGGCTAGTTAAAATTTTGTTGTAAAATAGAAACATAAATTGACTTTTTTATTATTACAATTATTTTTCTTGACCGGCTGCATCCGAATCACGAAATTTATAGGTAAATTGTCTATGGCCGCCATTAAAAAAAAACAATATGTTGTAATATGTCATTAAAAAGATATTTTAGTGTAGAATTTAAAAATAAGATAAAACATGTGTCTTTCGCTTTAAAATGTTGAGAATTTTTTTCTTATCAAATAGATTAAAAACTAAATTACAAAACTTAAGATATTTATTAAAGAAAATAGAATAAACGTGCCAAAGTAAAATAGGTCATTCTTTTAGTTCCATAGCCTACTTAGCAGAAAAACATATTTAAAGCAGAAATGGCGGTACTTGATTTTCTTTACAAGTATTCTTTGGCAACCATTTTGAAATGAAACAACCATGTAGAGAAGCTTAAAAGAGGAATTCGGGATTTACTACAGCGCTGCAGATTAATATACGAGCCACGTATACAGGGCCGATCATAAAAAACAAAAATATATCCATCAAAAATTGTCGAGCGCGTCAGATTAGGATAGGGAGACTTAATGACATACTTAACAGTGTATACTACTACTGGTTTGACAACTTAAGAGTGACGTAAAAAAGCTATCTAAGCATCTAAGCTTTGCAACCCAATAAGTCTTTTTGACGCTCGAGTAAATTCCTATTTAGCATCGTGGGCTCCCCTACTATTATTAAAAAAATAATTTTATAGAGAATACAAATATAGCAAATAAAACTAGGCACTTGCATTTAAAATAAGAGAGTTTAAAGTACCTTAGGTTAAATAGAGAGTGACTTAAAGGTTGTATTAATAAAAAAAAATGTTAAATTAGGCTTTATTCATACTATGAAAGGTTTATAACCTAACTTTGGCTAAAAGGTTATAATGAGATTGCCTAGATTAAAAGATGATATATTAGCAACCGATTTAGACAAAATGCCTTACGGTCTATCTCTCTGTTAGTCGTGGCAATAGGCCGTGGCTTTATTATTAAATATTCGTTACAACTCCTGTGTCAGTGCCAGCATAAATATTTAATTGTTTACTCAAAAGTCCTCCTGTGGTAATTTATTACTAATTAAGAAATTGATAATTTGGGCGCCATTTACAGAAATAAAGACAGTGGTGATAAACCCCAGAAAGTGGCCTGTATAGACAGACCAAAAGGGTAACTGTACCCAACATGAAATAAAAACACACTATTTAAAATCTACGGTATTTTTTAATCAAAAGAAATTAATTGAAATTTTAATGTTAAGAGAATTTACGTACAATTATGGATATAAATCTTTAGCGCTAGACTTGCAAACCTTTAGACCGCTATACAGTCACGTTTTGCTATTTCATAATAAAAATTTCAACATCAAATAAAATAAACATATTTACGTGAAAGCTAAATCTAGGTTTTTAGATTTTATGTAATTTAAATTAAGTCTGTTAATTAATTTTAAATCAAGAAAAGAATATATTACTGTTAATACAAAATTAAAAGTGGTTTGAAAAGGTGTTTTCGACTTATCTGAGTTGTGTCCTCTATGTAGACTGCTTCGGAGCTTAAATATTGCCTTCTACAGGCTGCTGTAAAAACTTCGCCAGATGTTGTTCTTCTGGTGCGACTACACACTGATCATCTACAGCTCAGAAAGCTTGCAACCTCCGACTCAGTCATACTAGTTATGCATCATGGACATAAAAAGTGGTCTCGTGTGGTTAAGTCATAGGATGTCCAACATCAAACTGGTAACTTAAGGAATAACTTTGTTTTTAGGCGGTTGAAGAAAGAAAAAAGGCAGAAAAAAGAAACCTGCCTTATCTTAAACAAATATTAAATTAATAAGTAATGAAAAACACGACCCCGTGTCTTTTGCAGGTTAGGTTTATGACACTCAAGAAAAAAACATATTATGCAAAAATATTGACGAAAATAATATTTATAGGGGAAAACATACCTTCATAGGCTTAAGATGAGAGAAAATTAATGGTTTTTACATAGGTTTTCTAATAAATTTTCCTCAAACCAAAAAAGGCCTAAAATGCAGCTGGGCCGGCTTAACAGAGGTGATTTTAAAAAGTGAATCTGTAACTGTCGAATTAAGATTGACATTTGTGGCAAACGATCTACTGTAGGGAATTTCACAAAGTCGATTTCTAATATTTCAGAAATCCGACCGATACCAAGCGAAAGAATTTAAAAGATGCGTGAAATATCGCTGCTTTCGTCAACTTATCGGCACGAAAAGATTCCCATACCAAAAAATAAGTCAATAACAGAGATTTCATCCGCAGAAGTTTACACTAATAATGCATAAAAGCCTCTAGGTAATTGTGTACTCGAAGGTTTGGCCTAAATGCTTTTCGGACTAAAAAACCTGTTTAAACTTAAAGGTCGCGGTATTTAACAAATAAGATTTGGCGAATGCGCTAAAAAAATATTACTCGCTTTAGTAATTAAAATGCATTCCCAAAAACGACCACCACAACTTATATGCAAATTGCACTGTTACAAGTTTATTAGTTTCTTTTAACCAATAAAAATAAATTGGGCGTTAACAAGACCCTGCGTCCTGTGTATGGTATAGTTATTAATCTTGAGACGAGCCCTGGACGCATTAACCTTAAGTACTAATGGACCGTGCCGTAGGTATTTTAAGTAAGAAAAGAAAAAGTTTATCTTTGGCAAGAAATAAAGTTCTTGTAATTGTGAGGTCAAAAAGAAGGCAACCTGCCTTTCATTAAATGGAATGGAGGAATGGGTTAAACATCTAATAACCGACACCCACGGTACTCTGGTATTTAGGCATATGCCTTCGTGGGATGTCAAAAGATAAAAAAAAAGAATAACTTATCCATAATGATTGTTTCAACAGTAGAGTTCAGAGATTAGCCACATTAAGAATAAAAGACACACAAAGTGAAATTTTAAGGTCTTTTAAGTTGGACAGTAAAGGGATGCATAAATAAGCTCTACTTTTAGTATAAGCAATATACTGATCAATTCATCGTAGATTTAAGTCATAAGTGCAATTACCACAAATGCGCAACTTGTTTTAAGTAGTCTAATTTTTAAATACTTAAATATGCAGAATAAAACCATAAACCGAAAGTGACTATTGCATGGGAAAATTTAAATTTGCATTTAAATTATACAAATTTTAATTGCTATTTTATATGTTTTAAGGGTTTCTTTAATTTAACTTCATAAAATAAAAAACTTACGCACAAATATCAAAAGAAAAGAAGTTTTATTACTGTTTTACGATTTAGCACAACAATAATTTTTAATTAAACTTTGGTATCTTCCAGAAATAGGCATTTTATTGCCGAGCTAAAAAAGAAAAGATGATTTTTTTTTATGTTTTCCAAATTTTATATTACTTCACAAAATAAATGTATTTCATTAATTTATTTATATAATTATTTTTTTAGATTAAAAAACAGTTGAGACAGAGTTGAACAAGCACAATAACTTTTTAATTAAATTATCTACCTTAATTCTATTCTTTTAACATGCATTTACTTAAAAATAAGCTAGTAACTTAATTAAACAAGAAATAAAAAATATCAAAGTGAAATAGGGTTAGAGTATTCCATTTTTAAGGAAAGGTCCAAAGCATGGCACGATCTAATAGTACAACTCAGCCAAAAGCTTAGCACGTAAACCCAGCATCTAATTGTAGTCATTCTTTTGTTTTACGATAATAATAGTATATTACATTACAAGGGTGGAAACTGACTTATTTCACACGAGTGGGAATATTGTTGCACGAGTCACAAGTTATTCCTAAAAAAAAATAAAAGTTGTTTGTCTTCACACAAAAAATAAGAAAACAATTGAAAACTTTGCATTAATAGGGTGATATATACCTTTTCTTACTGCGATATATTATACTGTTTAACAATATTTTTATATCAAAGATCACCTACCTAGTAGCTTTTCATCATTTTAGAATTAAAAAAGGTCCTCATTTAAAAAATATTACATGGGTTTATCAATGTAAATCCCATTAACAGGCTGATAACTCCAAATTTATTTAAAATAACAATGACAGCGATGACAGCTTCATATTATACTTTGCAACACTACTGTCATAAAACGCATTTTCTATGCATGAAAACAGTGTGCTATTTACTACTTTCACATGTGGTCGTAGGAAAACAGTTTTTACACAATACTTACCAAAACTTTATTGCACTCGAAATAGATATAGATATATTTATATTAGTTTTGTAAAAATATTCAATTATAAAAAAAAATAATAATAAAAGTTAAATAAAGAATTATTACCATATGTTGTTTATTATTTTATTTATTAGCAAAAAACATTTATTATTACAAACATGTATAGTCCTATTAAAGTTTATAAGGTTTTTTTATTTAAATATTTTAATAAATAACAATGAGAACGATTAAAATAAATATCATTATAGAAATATAATTTAATAAGGTTTGACACACATATGTTTTTACTGCACCCCATTGTTTAAAATATGACACCTACTTCTTTTTAACCTTTTTATAACTATTTTGGGTTTAGTTATATTAGTTTAGAAATAAAAGTTTTCGTATACAGGGTGTCAGCTAATTAATGAACACCGAAAAACCACAGATTCATTATGTTAAAATATTAAACTTTAACCAAACATACCTATATCCAAAAGTTCATAATAAGGAAGATACAGCGTGTCAAAGTAAAAAAATAATTTTAATTTTTTTCAATAATTTATATATGTTATAAATATTTAAGATAAACTTAGTATCTAGGGGTTATGTGATATGAGCTATTTAGATCTGATATTCCTTTTTATGTATCAACTAGAGGAAGCTTGCTACACTACTTAAATTTCTCTAAAACGTCCTAATTTTTTTGTGCCCTTCTGTATGTACTATCCAAGAAGCTAGTAAACTCTTTCGTGCTTTCTACATAAATAACTTGTATGAATGACTCCGAGCAACTATTTTTAAGATATTTGCATTTAAGTAGTTTAGCGCAATTAAAAAATATATAGAAGAATACATTAAATCATTCGTTTACCATGAGAGATTTGAAGGTATGACTAATACTTTATTTTTAGGGCATTTTTGGTTGCACTAAACCACTTAAATTCTTACAAAGTCTACCTTTTTTTGTGTAAAAACCATAAGGGTTATTACTGGTTAAATGGCACATACAGTGTGGCACAAAAAAGTTGGGACGTTTTAAAGAAATTTAAATAGTATATTCAGTCCGCTCTGGTTTACCCATAAAAATTAATATTAGATCTGAATAGCTTCTGTTAAGAAACCCGTAGTTATCAAGTTTTATTAGAATATTCAAAACGTATTAAGAATTATTAAAATAAATTCAACATATTTTTTCATTTTGACACCCTGTATCTCTCCTATTATCAACTTTTAAATATGGGTACAGGTGGTTAAATCTTAATATTCTGGCGTAGTGGTCACCCTGCATATTTTTAATATTTGTTTATTTATTTTCCTTTCTGTTTATTATATCAAACCCATTGCCCACTCATGATTAATATACGATTCCTTATGTTAAAATACTAGGACTTAACCAGACATCGCTATGTTCAAAAAAGATATATAGTGTGTCAAAATGCAAAAATATATTCTTAATTTATTTCGGCAATATTCGCTTTAATTATTGCAATTAAACTATGTATCTAGGGGTATCTAAACTATTTAGATTAAATGTTAATTTTTATGTGCTAATTTGGCAGCGTTACTTAAACTACTTCAGGCGCGGCCCGTGACTTTTTTCTCAGGTGGGGCAAATGTAAGCAACTATAATATCTCGCTATATAACATGTTACATTCTCTATACAATAAACATAAACTATTTTTATGGACAGACTTTAAAAATGATATGTTAAACTTCTGTCGCAAAATATATGCATACAATTATCCATTGCAAAAACTATAAAATATTAAATTAACAATTTTTTACAACCGCTAAAAAGAATGATGTTTTTATTCGTTTTCTCTTCGATCTTAGCGACTTTATGAAATTTGTAATTCTAATTTAGGTTTAAAAATATTTATATTCTAATTATTTTATATAAAGTATAAACTACCTATTTTCTGCTTTTCATTTGTCTTTGCTGGTCTGGTTGAGTCCTTCCTTAACAGAACTTACCTTTTTGTGCCGTGGTTTTAGTTTCAGAGCGGGTTTTGGAAGTCCTATTTTTATTTCTAGTCGTTTTTCAGTATTTCAAAGCACAACTCATTAACCATTGTAATATTTATTGGGCATTTGAACTCATTGTTAGTTTACATATTACGTGTTAATATAACCTAACTAAATTTAAAAACAAAACAAGTGTATGCCATATTTTACAATAAGATCTTGCGCCTTTACTAAAAACACATGGCCGCCAAAGCGAAAAAAATGTATGATGCACTGCAATGAAGGTAGCCGCAATATACAATGTATTTTCTTATTTCAACAAAGGTTGCCTGCTTGGAGGAGAATTTTTTTACTAAATGTTTTGGACGTAGTCAGGACTACGCACTATCTGCGCATGATCATTGCCCTTACAAAGTGCGTACTCAGGCTTGGTCATGAATATATTCAGCAAAATTAATTTGCCTTAGGTTGCAAGCATTGACCATTGTACGTTTATATGTTTTTTTAACTCTCCGAATTGCGATGTGTGCTTTCTTTTTTGTTGCATGTTTGTCAAAGTCAATTATGATAAAGGAAGTTTTTCCATAATAATGGATTTGTTCTTTTTCTTTAATAGGATGAATTGTTATTATATATAAATTAGGTGGATCATAGACCAAATGACTTTATAGACGAGCCGCGCATGATAAAGTTATCTAACACTTTGCAATTTTTTAATATTTTTTTTATTTACCATCTTAGTAAAGCAGTAAACTCTCCCATGCTTTCTATATAAATATAAAAATTATGTACTTTGAAATAATGGTTCTCGAAATATTTGCCTTTTAGTTAATAAATATATGAGAAAATGCATTAAATCATTGAAGTATGATATGGCAGTTGAAGTTGCTTATACTTATTATCTTCCAAAAACGGTATTTACATATAGTACGAGATCTGAATAGGAGGCGACCTTCACCCATCTGTTTACTGGATAAAAACTGTTTCATATTAAAGATAGTATTTAAACAAAGGTATTGCCATAGGGTTGCCAAAAAAATTAAGTTAGGGCAATATTAATTTTTTTTAAGTACCCTAAAATTTTTGACACACCTTGTGTAACAGCAATACTTATATTTTTACGATACGAACGTATGCTAGTTATTAAAATATATTTTTTAAATAATACAGAATCTACCAAGAAATTTTTTAAAACCCAAAGTTTAAAAATTTACCATAACTTTATTTATAAAATCAAAGAAACAAAATGTACTAATATATTAGTACTCTATATTTTTAAACCTACTTTTTTTTATTTGGTCATGACCTTGACCTAATTTTTTTAAGGCAACCCGATTGCAATACCTTTGTTTAAATACTATCTTTCATATAAAACAGTTTTTATCTTATTTATTATATTCGGATCTTGAACTAATAGACAATGTGTAGTTTTTCCGTGCACATTAGCTAGGGGACGCCCTGTATAAAAGACGACTTTAGGTCTTACTTATTTTAAATGGTTTTAAACCTATTTCGCTAACAACTTGGACAAAAAATTTATATTTTGGTATTCGAAATCGCACAAAATCCCATTTTGTAGTGATACAGGATGTTTTAAAAATTGTTTAACTTTATACAAGTTATATCCACCAAAGTAATAATATACTCTTATAAATCACTGCAATCTGTCTTTTAACCCAGGATAAGTCTCTAAGCATGAAAAGATCCAATAAAACAATTTACTGAGTGGCTTATAATGTAAAGTCTGCCCTTGGCTGTAGCAATTCCCTTACTGTTACGTAGAGATGTCAAATTATAAAAATCATTGATATATCAATACCGATAAATATCGTTTTGGCCAATATCGATTATTAGATATATCGACGGGCTATATACCGATATTTGAGAGAGAGAAAATATCGATATATTTTCTTATATGACATTTTTTTTTTTTTGTTATTAGATAGTGGGTAAATTATTATGACATAGTAGTAAAAATTAGCTCAATACATAATTATTTGTATTTTATGGTACAACATTTTTTTTTAATTTAAGTAAAAAGAGCAATTAAATTTTGTCTGATTTACCACAAATATCGAAAATATTCGATATTGGTATATTGAGAACTTAATATCGATGAAGGTTATCGATTTTTGATTTCCGACATATCGATATTTGAAAATGATCGATATATCTTTGCCATCCCTACTTATAAATCACTGCAAACTGTCTCATTAACCCAGGATAAGTCTCTAAGCATGAAAAGATCCAATAAAACAATTTACTGAGTGGCTTATGGTGTAAAGCCTGCACTCGGCTGTAGCAATTCCTCACTGTCACGGCAATAAGCTGTTATGCCGTTTCGGGAAAATTTATTTCGCGCTCGAAATACGGCTTTAAGATATAAATCTCTGCGTTGTATCTTCGTCTGCGATTTCAATTATCTAAAAATCGTTTAAATAAATATTCGAATTTGAAATTAAATTTGCAGAAAAAAGCAGGGCAGTTGAGAAGTGCGGAAGGGAATTTATTATTTAATTTTAATCTTGCTGACCTATTAAGCATCATTTTTAATAAATGCTCTTCAAAATTTAAGCATGTATCGCTTTTTTAAAATAATTTTTATACAAATTTAAATATTTTTTTAAAAATTGAGCGACTTTTCCTTTGGACATGATTTACCATAAAAATATTATATTTCGATTAGTGTCGTTCATTTCATAAAATAGGATTATGTTTTTTAATTCTCGTTTTATTTGAAACATATTTAAATTTTTCGCTTTTTTATTTGATGTAAGTACGGTTTTCGCGTTAATAAATACTAACCATGTTTTGGCATGGTCCCGTTTTTTACTTTTACAAAAATAATTATATTTTTTAGC
This sequence comes from Listronotus bonariensis, assembly GCA_014170235.1. Lineage (NCBI taxonomy): Eukaryota > Metazoa > Arthropoda > Insecta > Coleoptera > Curculionidae > Listronotus > Listronotus bonariensis. The sequence goes on along the minus strand of JACEGR010005962.1, from coordinate 45,236 downwards.
TATTTTTAAGAGAAAAAATATTTATTATTATTATTTTTTTAATTATAAATATATCAGGGTTTTAACTATTATTTAATATACTAATTTTTTAAGCAAAATAAATAAAAAGCCGTACCTTACACTAAATACTATAGAATTATATGGCGATATAACCATGCCAAGATATTATTTGTATTATTTACGCGAAAACAAAGTAATTAATAAAAAAGAGTTAAGGAATCAAATTTGATCAAAAATAATGAAAATTCTAGAAAAAAATTTTTAGGAAAATGCCGTGGCACAGTGGCGTACCTTTTTTTCTTTAAAAAATGTTTACCCTTAAGTTCTCATGGAAGACTATGGTAAATATTTTTTTGTAATATCAAAAAGTGTCCTCTAATAAATAGAAGACGTCTCTTAAATTTTAAGTTGGTATAAAAGTCAATATAAAAACAATATATTTATTTTCATTTTAAAACTCTGTAGTCCATTAGAATGTCAAGAAAAGGTAATAAAAATAGATTTAAACAATTTTGAAACAAAAATTTACATAAAACCTACACATACAAATAGATACTTAATTTTTAACTCAAATCACCCAATAATGGTTAAAAAGGGAGTTGTAAAAAGTCTATTTGATAGAATTAAAATAATTTGTACTAATCAAAATATAAACACTAAAAATATTTTTTAAAAGATATTTTAGTTCAAAAATAATTATCCTTTTGATTTTATAAATAACTGTTTTTTTTTTAATTTAAAAATCAAAATTTAAGACCAAATTAAAATAGACCTATTACAAATTTGTTTTTACCATACATTCCCGGTTTATCAAATAAACTTCATCGAATAGAAAATAAATTTAACATTCGCACCATCTTTAAAACACAAAACACTATAAGATCTAAATTAACAAAAACAAAACCATACAACATAAATAAGAATACAAAAATGTTATTTAAAAAGATTCCCTGTGAATGTAATAAATTTTATATAGGTGAAACTTGTAGACCATTAGCTAAACGCATAAAAATAAACAGATCATACATAAAAACATAGAATTTCACAATTCTAAAATTTGTCAACACGTATTTGATAACAATCACCGAATAAACTGTGATGCTTCAAGTATTTTAGCAAAGGAAACATCTTTTAAAAACGCAAAATAAAGTGCGTACATATTATTAAATAGAGATAGATGTGTAGCATCAATATCAGTTAATTTAAATAACACATGGTTACGTTTCTTGGACGCTAGAAGTATCTTTAGGAAAATTAAAAATCAACTAACTTATTACCTTTTTTGTATAATAAATAATAAAAACATCAATTATGTCTATCGCTCATGACACTAATGTGAAAAATATTATTAGAATTTACTAAAAAAATATATATTTTTTTAAATGTTAAACCTAGCTTAGTTAACTTTTAAATTTTGATTTTACTTAGTTTTATCTAGACAACGGTGGCAGATTTGCCACCGAAACGTCGAATTTTAATTAGAATTTTTTGGGTTTTTTCTTTATTTTGTTTTAGGCGACCGGCTAGTTTATAGGGGTCAATAAGCTCGCTATACCCCGGGACCAGGACCGAAGAGGTCCCTTTTTTCCTAGATTGAGGCGTGTACCCAAACAATTACCATTGAATAAATGAATCCGCCTAATCAGTATAGAACATATATTTAATAAAGAGTAAGAAATTGCAACCTAACAAAAATTAAAAAGTATTTTGTATTCACTTGTTGTAATAATAATAAAAGCTGCATTTTTTCGGCACTAGTGTTAATATTTTTTGCACCAGAGCTGTTGACTGTTTTGTGATACCTTGTTCTTTCTTCATACCGTCTAAACTAAGAATGTCAAAAATTTCGTCACTGACGTAAGTTAAGATTATGGTGACCTAGAAGAAGGTGTGTAAACGATATCGGTATTATTTGAGAAAAATGGGCTCAAATTTCAACGTTTCTATTAAAAACAATAGGTGCGCCCGTGATGATTATAAGATTTTGAAACAGTGTTGCCAGGCATAACAATATGTAGTGGAATTCACGAATTTTTTGTAGAAAATATTAAGATTTTTTATTAAACAGGTTTTTAATGCCACTAAAACTATTTTGTTTGCAATTTAGATGAATAAAATTTTGAAAAAAGAAGTCTGAATAATCATTGGAAGATTTGCTTGAGTATAAAAACATTAGACACGCCAAATTTGGAAATAATATTTAGTTACCTATACTTAGTTAGAATAAAAAGTTAAATTCTTTAAAGTAAATTTGCGCTAGTATAATCTATAATAGTAATTAAAATCGCCTAAATCTATTAAAAGGTCACCATAGTTTAGATAAAACGTTAGAAATCCGTCAATGTTAATATTTGTCATTGACAGTTTTCGATATTTTAGACATTCTAATTTTCTTTAATTTATATGAAAAAGTTGAGTGAATAGGAAAATTATTAGTATTTAGTGCCCATATTTTTAACTAACCGACTACACAGACCATTTTTATTATTCTATTATTACTGTGAAGTGATAGGATTGTTAACATAAGACGGTATTATTTATTATGCCTTAACAATATACAGAAGCCGAACAAGTTCCTATTTTAAAGTCAATACCGTATTTTTAAATGAAGCAAGAACTAGGTAAACCTCCATTATCCGTGAGTGCGGTATTTAATGTAAGTTACAAATATTTTAATGCCCTTGCGTTTAATGTTTAATAAATATAATAAAGCAATTTAATAAATATTCAAAGTCTTAATTAGACGTCAACAATATTAATTTTGTTAAATATGTCCTATAATATATACGACCTGCCTTAATCTCCTTATGACGTTGACATGATATGAAGAAACATTCAAAGCCTCTAAAAAAGAGTATACTTATCTAATTTATTAAGATGTCCGTAAAGGTTTAGACTGCGGTCAAAAAAATACCCGCCTTCATAATGGGTATGGTATAACCCATTTAAATTAAAAGGTGTAATTTAATTGATGGCTAAAAGTGCAAGGTACGATTCCTTAGCTTATTTTCGGAAGAAAAGTTAATATGAACATATGTCCTAAACCTCCCAACCAACTTTAAAATTGTTGGAGATATTTTCCTAAATTTTGCAATAACCTACTAAGCACCAATAGTATTTATTTGGCATATAAGGTTTTTAAATACTTTTACCTGTTATGTTCGTATGGGATATAAAAATTATTTTTAAATCCTCATTTATTTTGCAAAAAATTTTACCTTTTTTCGTCCGATGCACCATTTTTGCATAAAAAAACAAAAATAGGGTGCCAGCCTACTGGTTTAGAATAAATTTCGCTATCCCAAAAATGCATCAAAACGGTTGTTTTTGTTTCACAAAAAGGTGCATCCGACAAAGAAAGTTTAAGAGGTCAAATTTGTTGTAAAATAAATGTGAATTTTAAAAATATTTTTATTTTTAGAAAAGCAATGGCGTCCCATATTTTTTGAAAAATTTCCAGTGTACATCCCGTACGGACGCTACTGGAAGAAATAATTTAAAAAAATCACATCAAAAAAAGCCTATTGGTGCTTAGTAGGTACATGATAAATTTTATTAAAATGTCTTGAAGAGTTTTAAAATTATGTTAAAAACTATATTTTTTTAAAACTAACCTCCCGTAGCTTAAAAGTTAAAATGTTTAGGACATATGTTCATATAAACTTTTCTTTCTAAAATAGGCTAAGGAATCATTCCCCATATTTTTACTTAACTAAAAACACCCTGCATTTTGTTGTTATAATTTCAGGAAATTAACACCATAATAAACCTGCTCATATAAAGTGCATTTCTTTAATGGCCTTTACCCCATTTTATTTTTTTACGGATTCGTTTAAAAAGTTTTAACTTTGAGATATTAAATAAATGCAAAAGATCATATTATAAAGTGAAATTAACACATGAAAATTTAAAAATGGCTGCTGGGCGCTATCTTGAAAAAAAATTAAAGGGAAGGTTCTTGAAGCACATTATTTCAAAGCTTCCAACGAGTACTTTATAACCCGAGAATATACAGTGCATACCGTGGTATATTTTTAAAGCTCTTTAAAAGATCTTTTTAATGGAGATATAATACTAATTCCACCATTTTGCGGTAGGTGAAGATAATGACTTTATAAGATTTATATAATATTTTTTTTAATGATGTTCCACAAGACCCCTTTTTCTATTAATTTTTTTCCCAAGATAACGCCCAGCAGCTATCTTGTCATTTTTTTATGTTAATTTCACTCTAAAGCAGTGATGGCGAACCATTGGCACGCGTGCCCAAGTTAACACGCGAGGTAAAAGTTTGGGCACGCGAGCATGTTGAAATTTTATTTGTTTCTTTAATACGAATGAAAGTAAAAAATAAATAAATAGTTTAAGGTTTTTTTCTTCGCCAACGACATCATATTACATGTTTGTACAAAAATAGCACGTTCATACAACGCCATCACTGCTCTAAAGTATAGTATACCATTTATTTATTTTTTATTTATCTTTGGACAATCCACGAAGGGTGAAAGCCTAAAAACTAACGTACCGTGGGTGTCTTTAGCAGGGTAAGAGGAAGTTTGTTAACACGGGACTTAAAAACTTGAAGATTTGGGGGAAAGGAAAGACCTCCGCTGGCAGTAGATTCCACAGTATAGAAACTCTAGGGATAAAAGAACGAACGAAATGGGCAGTTCGGGGCCTGTCCAATTGAACTGTATAGGGATGCATACGCGCGGCACCACGAGTTTCTCTGTTGGGAGCTGCAAGAGGAGGGACTATACTGGATAATTCGTCGGAGCAGAAGCCGTAAAAGTATAGAATATATATAGAAGAGCGAGAGATCTCCCACAGCTCGACGATGGGCAAGAGAAGGAAGTCTTTGAGTAAGTAAAGGATCATTAATAAAACGAACAGCCCTTTTTTGAATGGCATCAAGAATGTTGAGGGTTGTAGGGGATGCCATTCCCCAGACATGAGAACAATATTCCAGAGAGGGTCGAATTTGGGACACATACAACGTGTATAAATTGGAAGGAGAAAAATACTTTTTGGCTCGGAAAAGAAATCCAAGCTTTTTAAAGCCGCGGTGGCTATAGATACAATGTGTTTATGCCAGTTAAGGTTATTCTCAAATGTGACGCCCACAAGGTTAAATGTGTCCCCGCTCTGCAAATTTCAATTTATGCATTAATTTTATATTTTAAAGTTTTAAAATTCTATATTGATCCTTTTAAAAAATAAAATATGGGGCCATTAAAGATATGCACTGTATTATTAGTACAAAGTATCTATTGCAATTCGTGCTTTTCTTTGTGCATTAAATTTTATTTTAAAAGGTTAAAAATTTTATTTACACTCGATACCATATTTTACTGTAACAAATAGCTTTTCCCGTATTTTCTAGCGCGACTTTGCTAATAAAACCGATCGCATTATGTTCGGTCGAAAGTTTCATCGTTTTATTGACTACAATAACTTATTTTATAACTTTGAAACACGTGACGCCCTTTTGAGAGTTCACCAATAAACTATATGAGATTCCGAAACGCGTGGTTAATGTATCTTTAGGGAACCGATATCTACGATTTAGGGCAGTGCTAATAAATTTTTTAACATTTCGATGTCATTTTTAAAACGCTTTTATTAGCTTTCATTGTATATACAGGGTGATTCACGGTCGATGGTAGGTTAGACGTTTAAACGACCATCAAAACATCAACTTTTTATAAATTGAGAGCACTTATTTACTATAAATTTAATTACGGCCATGTTTTGGCCCACATTTAATACAAATTATTTTTTATCACAAAAACCGATAGAGATAGGTATAGGGCAATATTAACAAAAAGTATTATAATAAAAGGGCGACTATAAAAACTTGTTAATATAGGGTGTGTTCCATTTAAAAAATAAAGTTTATAGGATTTTTGATAGGCGGCATCGTCGCAATGCTGAAAATATTTTAGATTGATAGAACAGGTTAGAAAATGTAAAATGCTAAATTTTCAGAAAAATTTTGCGTTCCGTTTCCCATAAACGTCTAACCTACCATCGAACGTGAATCACCCTGTATACAGGTTCGACTAAGTGAAAAGGTAAATGGTAGGGTGGCATATCTTATGCAACCTTTACAATTTGGTGCTGCCAGCTGTTAAGGAAACATTTTGAGAATTTAGATACAACAAATGATTTTTTTATTTTAACCCATGCAGCTTGAGATATACTATTGTCTCTGTGTTTATATTTTATTAATTTTTTCCAAAACTGGAAGTCGTAAAATAGGGTTTTTGCCAAATGAGCTGTAAACCAGGCTATTATATCAATAATTTGAGAAACAGGCATATGTTTGTAACAGCTGATTTTCCATTTTGTGTTAGTTTAAATTGATCCTAGAAGAAAAATATTTTTTAAGCATTGTTATCCAACGTTCATGATGAAATGCACCAAGATGATAAAATGGTTCTTCTTCAAAACACAATTTGGAATGTAATAATTTTTTTGTAATTTTCTCGAGTGTGATGTATTGCTAGGAATAAAGTTATTGTATCAACAATTATTTCGACTTAAAACCTGACTTCAAAATTAGTTTTTTATTTTAGACAAATATAATTTTAAACATTTAAAGAAAGCAACATGAGAATTGAATAAAAAGGGCATTCTTATATCAAATAAACTCTAAAAAACTATTTCGAAAATATAGCGTTGACAAGAAAAATATAAAATATTTCTTTCTAATTGTTGCATTAGTGCTGTGGTGCTACAACATAAACCATAAATTCTATTTTATAAATTTCAATCAATTAGAGTTTCATAAACTGCCAAGAATTGTTCCTTACTAGTTGAATGGTGCAAAGGAGGCACTGCAAGCATTTGCTCCACTTCTTCACTCGGAATTAGTACAAGGCTGTCAGGTATTTTTATTCATAAAAGTAACTAATGTTAAAATACATATTTTAATTTCAGGCTACAAAACAGTGTGGCATCGATCTATATCACCTTAGCTGGAAAGAATACAATAATATAATATTCTGTGTATGATGAACCACAATTAATTCATTCTGAAAGTAATACTGCAAAGTACACAAAAAATGATAAAGTAAATAAACCCTTTTGTGAACAATGATTTATTGCAGCAAAAATATTCAACCCGACGAGTTTCTAGTTCCACGCTACGTGCCACCGCTTTTATAGCAAGACAGAGGCGAAATAGGAGGATGTTTTTAAGGTACGTGACACGTGTTTACCAGTGTTTTTTATTTATCTAAAAAATAGGAAATAAGGCTCTCTCAGCGCTATGTGCCTTCGAAAAGGTTTGTTTATTTTATCATTTTTTCTGTACTTGGCGGTATTGCGTTCAGAATGAAATAAATGTGGACCCATCTATACCTACCTATCTTTTTGACCTGCTTGCGGTACGTGCTTCTCTAGTCGAATTGAGTTAAATTTTTGTAGGTTTAATTTTATTTTTTATTTTAAAGAAATATTTTTACAGGGTGACTTAGTAAAAAATTTTCATTCCTATGGAGATGGGCCACCCTAGTATATGTATAGGCTAGTAAAGCAACAACAAAGCTGGATCGAGACACAGTGCGTTAAGAGCAGAGTTGGGTAGTATTCGAATACTGAGTATTCTGAATCGTATTCAGAATACATTGAAATCAAATAGTATTTGAATACCGGGATTTGAGGTACTCGAATATCGGGATTGATTGTCATATTTAAATACCGAATTCTGAATATATTGGGATTTAAAGTATTCAGTATTATAATTTATTAGGTGAGAACCTTTTTTTTTTTTTTGGCTTTACTCATCAAAATACAGGTACAGGGTATTTTATTTTCGATAGTTTTGCTGGGTATAATTAAAACGATAAGGAATATTACAAATCTAAAATGGGACTTCCGAACTCTTTTTTTGAGAAGACAACTAAAGTTCATGGCTATTGCGATCTATCTTAGAGCTACAGGGTGATTTTCAAATTTTGCCTATTTTCTTTTTAACTCGTTTGCTATTAAAGTTGCGAAAAAACTTTAATAGCAAATTAATTATGTAGTTTTTTCTAAAGAATATTGTAGTGTAATTAGTTTTTCTTATTGGTTAGTTTTTAGGAAAATTACCCAACTTATGTTTTTATTAAACTTTCTTTCGGCTTTTTAAAAATTTATATAGGTAAGTATGTATTTTTATTTAAAGTTTTACCAAAAATTAACATTTTCCATTAATTTTGCTTTTTTATAGAAGGCCATGACTGAAAATGACAAAACAGTATTTTTCAATACCCACTTTTTTGGTTCCGCTACCCCAACTTGATATTTTATTAAAAATCAATTTTTATATTTTTAAATTATTTATATTAACCAAACTAAGCTTTAATAAATGTTTATGCAGTTTTTTATAAAATAAAAACTTTTAATATAATTATAATAAACAACATAAGAATAAAAGACACGTTTAAAAAATATGATACTATTATAGAAAAGTTCTATTACAGAAAAATAATATAATATTGAACTAAATGAAAATAAAATAAATACCCATTATGGAACACTATAATTTAAACATTTATTGTAATTTTTGTTTTTTGTTAGTTTAAGTATGAATTTTTGATATTAAATGTTTTATAATGTGTAATTATTTTATTTTATTTTAGTAAATATCACATTTTTGTAGTAGTGCGTTTCTAGGATTAAGTTATATTTTTTAAAGCTTAGCCAAGAAAATTAAAATACCCTCTAAATATAAAAGGTAATTGTTAATAGAATATTCGTTAGGGTAGCAAAATCAAAAAGTAGGTATTGAAAAATAATGTTTTTTCATTGGTCTCTAAAAAAGGAAATTTATGGAAAATGCTGATTTTTGGTAAAACTTTAAATAAGAAATACATACTTATATATATTTCGAAAAAGCCGTAAAATTCCTTAAAAATACAGATTAAAATAAACAGGGTGTTCCATGAGGATAAACGTAAGTTGCGTAATTTTCTTACAAACTAACCAATAAAGAAAAAAACTAATTACACCGCAATATTCTACGGAAAAAACTACACAATTAACCTATTTAATTTTTTACAACTTTTATAGCAAACGAGTAAAAAAGATTATAAAAATGAACAAAATGCGAAAATCACCCTGTAGCTCCGAGATGGATCGCAATAGCCATGAACTGTTTTCACCATAGTTGTTTTCTCAAAAAAGAGATCGGGAGTCCTGTATTAAATTTTTAATATTTCTTACGGTTTTCGAGAGACTCCGTAAGACCATCGAAAATGAAACACCCTGTACTGAACAAGGCGTTGTAGATTAATGAATATAAAATACTTAGTTTATTGTTTAAAGCTAATATATATTTTTTGTTTTCAGCATTTAAGAATACTGGTATTCGAATACTCAGTATTTTTATTGCACTAAAATAGTACTTTTATTAAGAATTGACTAGGATACAATGGTCTTCTATTATAAAAATAGTACTGTTATATTATAACACACTTAACAAATTATTATGTACATATATTATACATTTAAGTTGTTATAAGAATAAAAATTTTGGCATGTTTGTTTTTGGCATATTAACGCACTGTGCGGTGTGTCATCTTGTTAACCTGCCGAAATTATTTATTTATTCTCTGCCTGGTGGTATTCAACATGCATTAGACCATCTAATTTTCACAAAATGCCTGTAAATTGTGGCGTAGCTAGAGGTATCGGGCCCCGGGGCGGAAAGTAAAGTGGCGGCCCATAATATTTTAGTAAATCAAGTTATTTTTCCTCGAAAACGGGGCCCTTCCACTATAACATAATATACTTAGGCTCGGATTTTAGGGAGGGGGAGGCGAGGCTACTGCCCCAGGGCCTCCACAATGAATTTAATTTATGGGTCTCCACGAACAAACCGGGCCGCCGAGGGCCATCACAAGCCCTGGTACAGACCAAAATTTCGGAGCCCCTTAATGATGAAATAAATAAGAAGTTGTGCCGCAATAAAAGAAACACATTTATGGAGTGTAAGGTAAAATATTTTGAAATGTTGATTTTATGTGGCATCGCCCCTAGATATTTGATTTAAGCACACTCTTTAGTATGTGTTTAAAACATTTTTAATACATAATACGATATAACGGTATCTACTTCATGTGTTAGATTAGCGGATTATAAGGAATTCCGAAAAAATCCACTATGACAGTTTTCTGCAATTTACTGAACACTGGCGCAAACATTTTACGGATTCGTGTTTAGATCGTAGAAATACAACAAAAAACGTAGGTTTATCGCATGTCTGGCCACTTTATTGTTCATATGAAAATATCGCTGAAAAGTATTCAGAAATACGAAGAGAACATGGTGGATATCATTTACCCAAAAACTTAAGGTAAAGAATATGAAATGGCGGACACAACAAAAAAAAAGAATACTAAAAGAACAACCCAGAGATGTGTTATAACGGTTTCATTCTATTTTTGAATTCTGAATACGAATTCGTGGTCAGTTTAGCTCTATTATCATTCAATCTTTGGAACATTGTTAAGGAAATCCGTCAAAATTGTGAATATTTTCGGTTCGGTTTCTTGAGACTAGAAAAAATTGTTACCTTATGTCTCGATTCCGACCATGGATTAGTATTAAGGAGACAAAAATGAGTCGAAAACACATCTTTGGAATGACATTTTGCACTCAAAACAAATTTAGGAGCAAAAATAAAATAAATATCGTAATAAATAATGTAAATACAAATATTAAAAAAGGAATTTGAATTTAAAATAGGAAAGTTGACGGTACTCCGGTTAAACAAAAAGTGATTTTGAGGATTTGATAATGTCAAAAAATGTTAAATTATGCTAAAATAACACTTTAAAATTTTTCTTGATCTTTCTTAAAAACAAAAAAAATGGGGGTAACAAAATCCTTGTTTTGGGTACAATATTCCAATAATTTTTAGAGGGCTTCTTAAGGCTCATTGCCCCAGGGCCTCCACACCTCTAAATCCGGCCTTAAATATACTTAATGTAGGTCAGGGCCCTCCTTTTATTTACTTTTTTTAGAAAAAACTTGACAACCAAAAAAAAATCCTCACCTCCAAACGGGGTACACTATGTCATTTCTTCTTGGAAATGTAAAATAACTTCTTAAAATACAACACAACATTATCTACATATACTTTCTATTATATAAATACCCCCTTTTTGGGAGCCCCTTCTAACAGGATGCGGGGGCCCGGGGCAGACCGCCCACCCTCGCGGTAATGCCTGTAAACCTTCTAACTTAGCTGATCCTGTATATGTATTTATGTATGTAACTCTCCTAACGGTTTTTAAATATGCCTAGATATAGTTTCCTGTAACCGAATCTAACTCATGGCGGTATTTAATCTTTGACACTAGGTGTTACTATACCTAGCCAGAATTTTACATTTTTAAAACGCTTTTATTTAAAATGTGTCTGGATACAGGATCCTGAAAATGTCTTAGGACCGATATTAATGACACTAGGTCACTACAACCTTATTTTGAATTTTTAACACGCTTCTAGTACCTTAATTTGTATGTTTGTATGTAACTGTTCTTTGGACTAAAAGCAAGTGACTCATTACTGTTAGTTTATTCCACCACTTGAACTGCATTCATTGGCCGAAGGGATTAAAGGGCGGGTCTAATAATAATGTAAACACCATCGAAGAATTAGAAAACGAAGTAAGCATATTCACAGCAAATATGCAAAATGCTAGAAATAAAGTCGCCAAAAAAGTATGCATTAGACCAAGTAAGGATCGTCTTCCTGACGATATTTTGAATTTATTAACTTTTAAAAACAATCTCAGACGTAGATGGCAGCGTTCAAGACGCAGACTTGTTTACATAAGATTCGCAGAAGTACAAAACACAATATGACAAAGAAATAAAGACTTTAAAAACGATGCCTGGTCAAAGGATCTCAGGGGATTATCAACACAAGATAATTCCCTGTGGCGTCTGACCAGAAGACTTAGAAAAAACATAACAAAATTCCCTCATTTAAAACGGCCACTTCACAGACCAGCCAGGAAGTCACTGAAACCCTGGCAGACTTTTGGCTGACGTGTGCAGTGGTACACCAAATTCCACGCCCACACAAGATGGCATACCTGACACAGCAAACGTAATACTTAGACACACATATCCTATTCTTCCTATAGTTTTATCCCAGCTTTTTATTAAGCCTAAAAATCTATCCAATATCTTTAAATCCCTTTCAAATAATAAAGCCTCAGGGATCGATAACATTCCCAACATTTTACCTAAAAACCTACCTAAAAAGCCTTTTATTTATTTATCAATTCCTTTACATATTAAACTTTTATCCTACAACACTTTTCAAAGCAGTGGAAGCACTTAATAATTATCCCTATCCTTAAACCTGGGAAAGATCCGAAACTCCGAGGATCCTATAGACCCATCGCACTCCCGGAAAAGTAGTAGAGAAGGCCATTTTGAGCAAAATTAAACAATTTGACCTAGAAAAAGAAGTGCCACCCGAGCAAGCGGACTAAGCGCCGTGTTACTGGTCGCAGCTGTACTATAACATGCACTAAATAAATTCAACATAAAACAGAACACGGTGCTCCTGTGATTAATCCTAAAACAAGCTTTTGAGTCGGTGTGGCATAATGGCCCAATCTACAAACTTTTAAAATCCACAACTCCACCGACCTGGCAAAGTATGCCGACGATGCGCTGGTTTACGCCAGCTCATTCTCGGCATCTGTTTCCAAAACGCACATAAAATACCATTTAAATTCCCTAATTCCTTATTACAAGACTTGGAAAATACAAATAAATGAACAAAAGACAGAATGTATTGTACTAAAGTCACCTTCCACTTATCTAGGCGCGTTATGAACTTTTCGTAGACAAACTTATTTACTGTTATCTCTCTCGGATCAAGGTTAGATCATCATTAAATAAATATGTCCGTAATATAAACGCGATATGTGTATTAGGCATTCATGAACCGAAGAGAGAAGAAAACATAATTTCCAGAGGTTACAAAAATATGATTAGATGTGTTTTTCGTTTGTTGTTGAACGCGCTTCACTACTACCGCCAAACGCTGACCGAGTTCCGTAATTGTGAGTTTCAGATATATATTTTTCTCGCCGAAATATCTGACCGGGTATTATCCGAATACGAAAAATATCATAAACGACTTAGATAGGGCATTGCAAAGAAAAAATGCAATTCTCGACCTCATCCCTCCAAAATTTCACGTAAGGTAAAATGTAATAGAAAAATGTCGTTTTTGACAAATATCTGTCAGTACGGTAATAAATAAATTGTGATATGGCAAAAAGAAATCGGTTTGCAGGTTTTTGCATCCCCAGGCCAAAGAAATGGTACTCAACCTAACTGACTACTTTAAAAATGAACAGAAGAAGAGAACTGAAACCGAGGAAGTACATTCAACGTCTATTTACCAAAAAGTATCAGAAGCGCTGAAAATAAGTTTGAGATCAATACAGAGGATTGTAAATGAAAGTCGTAGAGATACACCGATGAAGAAAACGCAACGACGATCAAGGAAAAAGAAGTGTGAAACGTTAGAGGAATGTAAAAAAATGGAAGTGAGAAATGTTATATATGACTTATATGCCTCAAAAATTAATATAACGCTTCCAGTTTTGAAAGACACTTTAAGAGAACGAGGAGTTTTAGAAATCGGGCTTAGATCATTATCAGCATTGGTTAAAACACTAGGATTTCGCTACAGAAAGGATTGCAATAGAAGATACTTGTGTGAACATCCAAGAATTGCCAGTGAACGAGTGAAATTTCTTAAAAAATATGTTGAAAATTATGATTCAAATTTTAGGAAAGTTATTTTTTTAGATGAAACTTGGGTATTTTCGAACGGGAGTGGGTCAAAATCATGGCAAGATGACTCGGTGAAATCAGTGAAACGAAAAAAGGTTGCGGTTCGGGAAAAAGATATATAATAATAAATGCTGGTTCAAATACTGGTTTTGTAGAGGGAGCGAGTTTAATTTTTTCCTCGAAATCAAAAAGCTCTGATTACCACGATAACATGGATTGTGAACTTTTTGAAAAGTGGACAAGAGAAAACTTATACCGAATTTGGATGAGCCATCTGTAATTGTGCTAGACAATGCGTCTTACCATTCTCGCATCCTGAATAAACAGCCCAATTCCTCGTGGAAAAAAATGAAATATTTCAATGGTTGGTTCAGGAAAATCAAAATCCATCGCCCGATTTATTAAAATTTGAACTTTTGATGAAAGCAAAAGCTATTCAGAAGCAAAAAATATATGCCATTGATGAAATGTTGCGGGAAAATGGCCATGAGGTTTTGCGGTTACCACCGTATCACTGCCAGTTTAATGCTATAGAACTAATCTGGGCAGGAGCAAAATCATTTTATGAAAAGAATGTCGGTGATGGACTTAACTCACATGAGGTGGAGGAAGTTTGGAAAAAATCGCTGGAGCAAATTACGGGGACTACTGGAAGAAAGTCGTAGAACATACAGAAAAATCATCTTGGACTGGTGGAACAGGGAAAAAATGCTGGACGTTCAAGTGGAACCATTAATTATTTCGATTTCAGAAAATGGTGAAAGTACTTCAAATGAATCTGATGATTCTGAATTTGAAAATGTTTAGAGATAATTTTATTAATATACATTCCTCTAAGGTGTAAGACTTTTTGATCGACCATAGTTGCTATTTATGTTAGCTGATATTTTTTGTCGCTTACACTTTCAAAGAAATAAACAGCAACATAAAAATACAATTTGTGGGCTAAAATGGATGCTAAATTAACGTAATCAAAGATAAATATTTTACTTTAATTAAACATAATTATACATATTATAGGTAGAATTAATATTGATGCTTCATTCTTATTATTGTCCCTTCCCAAAACGTTACGCATAGAAATATAATGCTTATTTCTTTCGTGCGTACGGGCGTACTTACAAAATAATATCATACAAAAATGTGAATGCACTTCTGATAATTTAATTTTGGAACGCATCATTTTAATCTCCTGTCATTATTTTAATTATGCCTGTCAGTTTCAAATAAGCTGCTAACCTATTATTATTAAATTTTAATACAATAATCAGCTGTTCAAATACCGCCATATTGTTTTTTGCATAGAAATATTTTTGGAACCTCTGATCTATTGATTTGATTCGGAAAATACAGCCCGCCTAGTTAAATGGAAGGCGACTATAACTAAAAAAATTACAAATAGGGTAGAGCGGAGCTAGTTGAGCATAGAGGTAAGTTGGGCAATCAAAATATCTCAAAAACTATCGACCGCACGCAAAAGCATCAAATAGCATAAAGAAGGGGTTGCGCGAGGAAAACTCATTGTGCGACCACTAGTGGTGACGCGGCGATCGAGAAAAGTATCCGTGCGCATTGTTTATTTTGTGATTAAAAAGTAAAATAATTGCAAAGCGAAAAATTTTATTTGTGATATTTAAATGTATTCCGTTCTCAATCAGGTAAGTGTTAATCTTAAGTAAATTTATTGCAGTTTTAATATGTATAAAGTTTTTGAATAATATTCTAACCGGTTTTTTAATAAATTAACTTTTCCTTTAAAATTTCAGGTTGGGGTTAGTTGAGCTACAGTTGCCCAACTAACTCCACGGTTTTAAGTATAAAATGTTTTATTTTTTATTATTTTTTAGGATACGGACTTATAACAGTAAGACTACTAGAGTCTCCTCAAGATTTAAAAGAGACAGCAAACTCGAACTTTGTACAAGCAACAAAGAAAACGAGTTGACCTATCTAACTTTAAAAAATTCTCTGGAAATAGTACCATAGGACCATACCCAAAAGCTGGTCCAAGAAAAGAAGTCAAATCAAACAGAAGATAGAGAAAAGCTGCAATTTTAACAAATACAGAAGGCATTACAAGAGAAGCAAAATAAATCTGCTTAAAAAGTTTAAAAAACGAAGATGAATTGATAAATATTAAATCCAATATTTAAGCTAAGCTAGGTACGTTGCTGTTTTATTAATGAGATTTGTTATTTTGTCACTATAAGATTATAAATATAAAAAGCAAATTGTCAAAATGTATTTTTATTGTAAACGTATATAACATTAAAGCCATGATTTGACTATACTTTCTAAGTGCTCCACTAGCCCCATACCCTTGCTCAACTTACCTCACCTATAGGGTACGTTGGGCATACTTGACTATCTACATTAAAATACATGTAGCTCCTAAATTCGACTTATTAGAAAGAAATTACTATGGACACTATTAATAAGGGATAAATTGCTAATCCATCAATATGCTTTATAAGCCATTAAGATTTATTTTTGAGGAGATCTAACCGATCAAGTGAAAAATTGCTCAACTAGCTGTTTTATTAATGAGATTTGTTATAATCTTATAGTGACAGTACCCTAACAAACTCCCTATTTCCATAAAAATCAATTTCCGGTGGGACACCCTGTACTACAAACAGTTTTTGTTGTTTCTTTAAAATATAGCGTCAATAAAATGCATATTTTAAAATTTTGATGAAAATAATAAAATAAGATTTTAAGACCCATATGCCAGAATATCCTACATTAACTTTGTCAGACTTCGTTAGGGAAAATAAAAGGATACGCTTATACATCAAAGAATTTGTTTGTGACCCTTTTAAGATGATCATCCATGAAAGAAAGTAGTATGCATCAGGAAGCAAAGTGTACAGTGTAGTAGAAGTGATTTGTCTAGAAATAAATAAAGTATTAATATTTCAAATAAGAACAATTATTAGTTCCGGTTAGATTTCCTTAGCCAAAAATTAAGATTTAACCAGAAGTGAGGAAAGATGCAGGATGTCAAACTAATAAAAAAATTTATTGCTCTAAATTTTAACTCGTTGTAAACATGGTAATAAAACTTATTCTCTAAGGATTTTTTGACATGAATTTTTCATATCCAGTATAGACTTTTTTGTAGAAACTACGCTTTAACGAGACCGACGCCGCCGTCGCCAGACGTCACGACGCCACGAGGAATCTTGGGCAATACCTAGTTTAGGTTACTGCGCATGCGTCAAATCTCTGACGTCATATTTAGGAATCTTGTGTGACGCATTATTTAGAGCATGGTCAATCTGTCACCTGTCATATGTCAAAAATCACGTGACCTTGAAAATGGCGTCTGTTAGCTGTCACTTGTCATATTTCGTGAACCACATGGTGTCTGCTTACGTGAGTTAAATACTAAGACCAGCAAAGCTCCTTTTAAAAAACACTTTATTTTTACAACTACAACTTTAAGACCTAAATTATACTTAAACTACGTGAACAATCAATATGAACAGCGCGGAGCTTTTACACAATATCAAATGTTAAATTATAATGTTTACAATTGTTTTTATATAGAGGTTTATGCTTATATCAGCAAGTCCTAATTAAGTGTCATTGATTTGGGGATATTTCTCCTCCACCCTTAGTTTTATCAACGTCCTCGTTGATGAGTTTCTGGAGAACTTTTAAGGGAACTGATTTACTTCTTCGTTGTTTTTGCCATAAATATAGCACTAGCGCTAAGATGAATAAAAATAAAATGGATATAATTATAACTGAGAAATGATAGATGTTTTGCTGGGGAAGAAGGTCCTGAAAGTTTAGGGGTTCTATTAAATCTTCCTGAATTCTCTTGGGGTCTTCTAGATGCCGAATTTGGAGATTTAGGGACCAGTTAGAATCTTGAATTTCTAATGCTTCTGGCGGACTTATCGATATATTATTAATTTCTAGGGAATATTTATGATGATTGATTATTACATCACATTGGCTTTGTATGATATAACAACCCTTAAGGACGGCTTTTTGAAATTGGAAGCAGTTTTCGTATACTGTTTCGGAATTTTTGTGCATAAAAGTAGTGCGTTTTTGTGGGTTAGAGTATGGACTTGATAATTATTTTGGACAGTTGCATACTGACAGTTTTTTGGCAAGGGACATCCATTTACGATTGGGTTTGAACAAATCCATTTTTTGTTAATTTCTTCACATTGGTTATACCACAGTTCATTACAGTAAAATTTGCTTGGACTAATTATTAGTTTGGACTCATTATTTGGTATAGGATATACAAATTTTAAACTACATTTATTTTGTTCAAAAATTGGTACCTTAATTACTAGAACTGCCATTTCTTGTAAAGTTAGAAGTCCCGTTTTGCAAATCAGTGTTAATTCCGAAAGATGTTCAATATGCCATAAAGAATTTTTTGGATAATGTAATTCTAAATATGACCAAATATCTTTTATTTCTTTTAAACTCAAAATTTCGAGATCTAATGTTTTTAGGTGCGCAAAAGAGAGGATTCTTAACAATTTTTCTAAAAATTGATTTAAATTTACAATTTGTAGATACTGATTTTGCAAGGTAAGTATTAAGTTTGTTTCATTGTTTATTTTTGTAAACGCTGTGCGAATTTTCACTGAATTCTCATTTATTATTTTTACATTGGTTCTAAATTTAGTCATAACATTTCCAGCAATTGAGCTAAGGTCATTTATTTTGTGAATAGAAGTAATTTGATTATGTTTAAGTATTTCTAAATTTTGTGTAATTAATTCCAAGTCGTCATTATCTAAATTTCCGGTAACAAACTTGATACTGCTCCCTATAAAGTTCATTAAACCTCTTTTTCTGCGATTTAATGTTAACTCCGTTTCATAATTATTTAATTTGGAGTATGTGTCATACGTATCATTTAACGCCTTAGATATATGATATAACTGGGTTAGTGTTAAATTGTTATTTTGCTTTTTTACTGCGGAATTTAAAAACATAAGATTAGTATGTAAACGAGATAACGTAAACTTAATGTTTGTTAGGTTAAAGGGCAATATAGTAGTATGGGTTAGTGGACATTCTGTATAGTCAGTCCCATGGTTTGTCACGTTTGCTAATAAAAATATATGATTCTCACACCTGTTTTTATATTTATAATCTATAGCAGACAAAAATAACAAATCTCACACAAACAAGGTCTTGCTCTAGCTTTAGCTTTTTTAAATATTGATTTGATTATTTATCTGACTCATCTTCAGTTTTTTAGTCTTTACAGATTTATCTTGCTTCCTGTAATGCCTTCTGTATGTTGGTACCGCTTCTTTTCTCTGATCTCTGCCTGATTTCGACTTCTTTTCTGGGATCAGCTTTTAAGGGTCCTTACGGTGTTACTTCCAGAGCACTTAAAGTTAGATAGGTCGATCCTTGTGCCACAGTACAGTTCGAGTTTGCCGTCTCAGTCTGCGGACTCTGTGGTCTCACGCCGTATCCTAAAAATAATAAATAAAACACTTACTTAAAATCGCGGGAGTTATTACAACCGCTCAATTAACCTCAACCCGAAATTCTTTAAAGGAAAAGTTGACCGGTTAAATATTGCCGTGTCTTCTTTATATGTACAGCCGTAATAAATTTACTTAAGATACCATTTCCGATATTGAGATTGAATATATATTTAAATATCACAAATAATTTTTCGTTTCTGTACATTTTTACTTTTAATTAACATTAATTGAAAGATATATAATAATAAATGCTGGTTCAAATACTGGTTTGTAGAGGGAGCGAGTTTAATTTTTCCTCGAAATCAAAAAGCTCTGATTACCACGATAACATGGATTGTGAACTTTTTGAAAAGTGGACAAGAGAAAAACTTATACCGAATTTGGATGAGCCATCTGTAATTGTGCTAGACAATGCGTCTTACCATTCTCGCATCCTGAATAAACAGCCCAATTCCTCGTGGAAAAAAAATGAAATATTTCAATGGTTGGTTCAGGAAAATCAAAATCCATCGCCCGATTTATTAAAATTTGAACTTTTGATGAAAGCAAAAGCTATTCAGAAGCAAAAAATATATGCCATTGATGAAATGTTGCGGGAAAATGGCCATGAGGTTTTGCGGTTACCACCGTATCACTGCCAGTTTAATGCTATAGAACTAATCTGGGCAGGAGCAAAATCATTTTATGAAAAGAATGTCGGTGATGGACTTAACTCACATGAGGTGGAGGAAGTTTGGAAAAATCGCTGGAGCAAATTACGGGGGACTACTGGAAGAAAGTCGTAGAACATACAGAAAAAATCATCTTGGACTGGTGGAACAGGGAAAAAATGCTGGACGTTCAAGTGGAACCATTAATTATTTCGATTTCAGAAAATGGTGAAAGTACTTCAAATGAATCTGATGATTCTGAATTTGAAAATGTTTAGAGATAATTTTATTAATATACATTCCTCTAAGGTGTAAGACTTTTTGATCGACCATAGTTGCTATTTATGTTAGCTGATATTTTTGTCGCTTACACTTTCAAAGAAATAAACAGCAACATAAAAATACAATTTGTGGGCTAAAATGGATGCTAAATTAACGGAATCAAAGATAAATATTTTACTTTAATTAAACATAATTATACATATTATAGGTAGAATTAATATTGATGCTTCATTCTTATTATTGTCCCTTCCCAAAACGTTACGCATAGAAATATAATGCTTATTTCTTTCGTGCGTACGGGCGTACTTACAAAATAATATCATACAAAAATGTGAATGCACTTCTGATAATTTAATTTTGGAACGCATCATTTTAATCTCCTGTCATTATTTTAATTATGCCTGTCAGTTTCAAATAAGCTGCTAACCTATTATTATTAAATTTTAATACAATAATCAGCTGTTCAAATACCGCCATATTGTTTTTTGCATAGAAATATTTTTGGAACCTCTGATCTATTGATTTGATTCGGAAAATACAGCCCGCCTAGTTAAATGGAAGGCGACTATAGTGGTTTGATTTTGGTCATTCTTTTTTTAAACAATTTATTTTTAATAAATATATTAACCTAATTTTAAAATAAATATGTTATTTGAGAGTAAGTAGGGCCTTAACAGTTTTTGAAGTATATCTTGGATTCTAGTGGTTTGATTTTAGTAATTCTTTTTTTAAACAATTATTTTTAATAAATATATAGTAACACACACTAATTTTTAAATAAATATGTTATTTGAGAGTAAATAGGGCCTAAATAGATAACCTCAAAGTTCTTACACAGCCGTTGTTATGATTGACAGAGAAGTTATTAAAAAAAAGCAACAAATTCGAGGAAACATATTTCAATATAATTTGTAAGAGTATCAGCCCTAATTTTTAAATAATTAGCCGAGCGCTAAAAGAAGAGTATACGAATGTCAGAATTAAAAAATAAATATTTTGGTTTCAGTACATACGATATTTACGATTTTTGTTTAAAAGCAAGATTAGGACCTAAGAAACATATTTAAATATAATTTGTAAGGGTATCAACCCTTATTTCAAAAATATTAGCCAAGCGCTAAATTTACGTGAGTCAAATTTAAAAATTAAATATTTCGGTCTAGGGTAAGAACGCGAGGCGGGTTCATCTGTCATTCGAAAAATCTGACGTCATATTTAGGAATCTTGCGCAACGCATTATTTAGGGCGTGGTGGCCTGTCATCTGTCAAATATCACGTGACTTAGAAAATGACTGTTCGAAAAGAAGAAGAATCACAACATAACCCTACTTTTAAAGAAGAGGGGCGCTAGCAACATTTGGCGTTAGTTGCCTTTGGCATTAGGAACTTTCAACGCTTAGGGCTCCGGGCCCTACGCCCCCCGCCTAAGGCCTGGGGCCCCACACGTATTACAGTATAGTTATTTAAAAGACGGCAAATAACAGTGTTCTTATTTAAAAAGCAGTAATTGTGCCGTCTTTTAAATAATTATACTGTAATACACTGTTTATTAATAAAATAACAGCGATATAATTTAAAAGACGGCAAATAACAGTGTTCTTATTTAAAAAGCAGTAATTTTGCCGTCTTTTAAATAATTATACTGTAATAAACTGTTTATTAATAAAATAACAGCGATATAATTTAAAAGACGGCAAATAACAGTGTTCTTATTTAAAAACAGTAATTTTGCCGTCTTTTAAATAATTATACTGTAATAAACTGTTTATTAATGAAATAACAGCGATTTAATTTAAAAGACGGCAAATAACAGTGATTTTATTTAAAAAGCAGTATTTTTGTTGTCTTTTAAATAATTATACTGTAATACACTGTTTATTAATAAAATAACAGCGATATAATTTAAAAGACGGCAAATAACAGTGATTTTAATTAAAAAGCAGTAATTTGCCGTGATACAAGGAGATATATAGGTAGCCGCCAGCGGTGCTAATATTATCACAAGTAGATATGCAAATTATATACGAGGCTGTCAAAGACACTAATATTAGCAAGTATACCTCTCGAATAGCGAAAACCGCATGGTATATTAACCCATCAAGAGTAGGTTTCTTGTTTTGACAGGTTTCAGGTTGATTGATACAGTACGAACCAAGGAGGCAAAGTATGATGTGATTTAAAAACACACAACCACACCACACCTCTCGGGGACTGACCAAGTCTCTCTTAACTTATCTAATATATGTATTTACAATTATGACGCCTGCGCAAAAGTCTAAACATGAACAGGTAATTAAATATGAACAGCAAAATAAACAGCTGAACAGCCCTGTAGTTTCAAAATACAGCCCTGTATTTTCCAAATACGGCACCGTTTTTCTATACGGCACCGTTTTTAAAATACGGCACTGTTTTTTAAAATACGGCACCGTCTTTTAAAATACGGCACTGTATTTTGCGCAAGATTCCTAAATATGACGTCAGATTTTTCGAATGACAGATGAACCCGCCTCGCGTTCTTACCCTAGACCGAAATATTTAATTTTTAAATTTGACTCACGTAAATTTAGCGCTTGGCTAATATTTTCGAAATAAGGGTTGATACCCTTACAAATTATATTTAAATATGTTTCTTAAATCCTAATCTTGCTTTTAAACAAAAATCGTAAATATCGTATGTACTGAAACCAAAATATTTATTTTTTAATTCTGACATTCGTATACTCTTCTTTTAGCGCTCGGCTAATTATTTAAAAATTAGGGCTGATACTCTTACAAATTATATTGAAATATGTTTCCTCGAATTTGTTGCGTTTTTTTAATAACTTCTCTGTCAATCATAACAACGGCTGTGTAAGAACTTTGAGGTTATCTATTTAGGCCCTATTTACTCTCAAATAACATATTTATTTAAAAAATTAGTGTTACTATATATTTATTAAAAATAATTGTTTAAAAAAGAATTACTAAAATCAAAACACTAGAATCCAAGATATACGTCAAAAACTGTTAAGGCCCTATTTACTCTCAAATAACATATTTATTTTAAAATTAGGTTAATATATTTATTAAAAATAAATTGTTTAAAAAAGAATGACTAAAATCAAACCACTAGAAGCAAAGATATACGTTAAAACCTGTTAAGGCCCTATTTACACTAAAATAACATAATTATTAAAAATTTTAGTATTAATATTTGTAGATTTATAAAAATTAAATTATTAGCAAAAAGAACAACTAAAATCGGTCTACTAGAAACCAAAATATACGTTAAAAACTGTTAAGGCCCTATTTACACTCAAATAACATAATTATTAAAAAATTTTAGTACTAATATTTGTAGATTTATAAAAATTAAATTATTAGCAAAAAGAACAACTAAAATCGGTCTACTAGAAGCCAAGATATACGTTAAAAACTGTTAAGGCCCTATTTACTCTCAAATAACATATTTATTTAAAAAATTAGTGTTATATTTATTAAAAATAATTGTTTAAAAAAGAATGACTAAAATCAAACCACTAGAAGCCAAGATATACGTTAAAAACTGTTAAGGCCCTATTTACACTCAAATAACATAATTATTAAAAATTTTAGTATTAATATTTGTAGATTTATAAAAATTAAATTATTAGCAAAAAGAACAACTAAAATCGATCTACTAGAAACCGAAATATACGTTAAAAACTGTTAAGGCCCTTTTTACTCTCAAATAACATATTTATTTAAAAATTAGTGTTATATTTATTAAAAATAATTGTTTAAAAAGAATGACTAAAATCAAACCACTAGAAGCCAAGATATATGTTAAAAACTGTTAAGGCCCTATTTACACTCAAATAACATAATTATTAAAAAATTTTAGTATTAATATTTGTAGATTTATAAAAATTAAATTATTAGCAAAAAGAACAACTAAAATCGATCTACTAGAAACCGAAATATACGTTAAAAACTATATAAAGATTCATTAGATCCCCGTTTGCCATTTAATTATCAGATCTTCCAATAGCCTAGTGGTATATGGCGTTGGATTCTCACGCAGGTGGCCTGGTGTCATGGGTTCGACTCCCAGCGCCGGCGAGACTTTTTAATTTATAGGTGATGACGTCTGGTCCCAATTATACCTCGTTCGGCGTTTTAATTATCAGATACCCAATGGCCTAGTGGTATATGGCGTTGGATTCTCACACAGGTGTTGGACTGTCATGGGTTCGACTCCCAGCTCCGGCAAGACTTTTTTAATTTATAGGTCGTTTCAATTTTAAGTTTAGGTGATGACGTCATCAATGGTTAGTTACCCCTATCTAGCACGTGGTGACTTAGGGCATTAAAAATTCTAATTTTGCGTTAGGGGTTGAGATGGCGATAAAATTGTGTTTTCGGACCTTAAATTTCTCCTATATGAAAATACATAGTAAAAACTACCCTTCTGATGCTCATAGTGCGTTAGCTCTTCTACTAATGATATACAGAGTAGGTTAACAAAATGTTAAATAAAAAAGTTGTTTAGAATCAAAAGTTATGCCTAAATACCAAAGCCATCGTATGGTACAAATTTATATTACTCTGATTCAATATTTCTTTAAAGCAGATTTAACCAACTGATCTTTAAACAAATTTAATCAAATCGAAGCGAAGTTGTAAAATTGAACTGAATTTATATTTTTTAGCTAACCGCTAAGTTTAAGTTTGTTGCAAGGATATTTAATAGAGCCCAAAAATTATACCAGTAACAAGTATGCTTTTTATTAAGGCAAATATATTATAAATAATAAAATGCGCATAAAAATTTCTTATTTATCTGTAAAATTTTTGTTTTAAATTTTTTATGAAAAAAACTCAAATTTAAAAAACAAATGAATAAGAACCTAAATAAAAGGACATAACTTGGTATTTAGATATATCTTTTAATTCTAAATAACTTTTTTTAACAGTTTGGCATATTTTTTTAAATAAGGGCACTTTATTCTTAATTAAATTACAATTTTTAATCTTTTTGCCTTGCCAGAACTAACCATAAAACTTTTAATAAAACTAACTACTGCTAATGCAGTTTAAGACCAAGCACTTACTTTTATAAAAAATACAATTTTTTGACAAACTGAAAATAAAGAAGATTTCTATTTGATGCACACTTAATAAATCACACTGTAAAAAGGAGGAAAAAAAGGTATGACACTTTAAACCTAGGCAAAGGACTGCAGGTGGTTCCCTCTACATTTTACGACAAAAACATTAGCATATTTCGATTTCCCACTATAGAAACCTTTTAAAACCCGAATTGTGTAGAAAAGGGTCTTATATTAAATAAAATATTTAAAAATAAATAAAATAAAATAAAAAGTTTGACACCCTGTATTTGTCAACGATTAACTTTTTGACTAAGATAAATTACGTTAGATCATTGTATTTTGGTCCCAAGAATTTACGGAAGAATTTTGTTCACACGTTTTAGAGACACCCTGTATAATTACATATTAGCTAACAAAAAATAGGATGTACAACTATTTTAAACAAAAAAATATATTTAAGATATTTAAAACCAGAATTATATTTATAATCATGAGTTAAACAATTATAGATTTTATTTTTTCAGAAAAATTTAATAACGCAAATATGGGTAAAAAGAAACTAGCTAATTTTAGGAGTAACCTAATTTACTCTCTTGATGTTTTACCCTAAAAACTTTTTGTTTAGGTTTAAATAGAATATTTATATTTCATATAAAAAATATTTTTTTTAATTAAATATTTTACTATGGAGTTATTAAGACCTAAATAAAAGGTTTATAGTTAATAGATTTTATTAACGAAATAAATTAGCTTACACTCAAAATAGATTTTTTTGCACATACCGGTGTCAATAAATTTATTAGACAAGCCATAACTTCCAGCGTTTAAGACCTATAGTCCATGGGCTAGTAATAAATTGGACTTCATGATAAGAACACTTTTATAACCTTTTTTAGGAGGTTCCTTTTGACGAGTCTACCACGATTATTTATACCATCATATATGAAAGCGGCGCTATAACTTAGCCTACCAATGTCAAATGTTTCGGGTGTCGGACTGGGCGAACGCCTAATTTTTTTGTTGGATAAGTTTAGATTAATCATAAGGCGCAAACACATATTTCGGCTTCAGAATAAGTGGGTTACGTGACTGTTACCCTTACGATTTTTTGGCACAATGTTTAAAAATTGCATATAAAACATTGCGGTAAACTTGTTCGACAAGAAAAGTGACGCGTTTGCCCAGTCCGACATCCAAAACATTTGAAATTGACAGGCTGGGTTAAAGCGCCGCTTCCAAATAAAGCGATATATATATTTTTGGTAGACTCGTCAAAAAAACATCCCTCAAAAGGTCAATTTTATTACTATTTTTAAGACTTCTTGTATACATATTTCCTAATATTCTCAATTAAATAAACGTATTTAAAAAATGTGTTTCTTTTGTATTTTGTACAGAGGCGAAGTATTATCTTCACGGAACTAACGTAAGTTTAGGTTGCAATCCTGACAGCTAAAAATACAAATAAATCCTCCTCTTAATATTTCTGGGCTCTTGATTGACAACTATAATTTTACTGTGCTTCTTTCCCAAACAAATACCAGAAAATTAATTTTCAGTTTTCTTTTATCCTAATCTTAAAAAGGTTTGCTGTAATACGGCTGTATTTATTTTTTAAGTATGTAATGTAATTATATGTGTCCCAAATCCGACCTCCCTTGAAATATTGTTCTCATATCTGGGGCATGGCGTCCACAACCCTAAGCATCCTTGATCCCATTCAAAGAAGCGCTATTCGTCTTATTAATAACCCTTCACTTACAAAAAGCTTCCCTGTCTTTGCCCATTGCGGGCTATGGCGGATTTATTGCTTTTTTATAGGTACTTCCATGGCTTCTGCTTTGAAGAATTGTGCAGTATAGTTCCTCTACTCACGGTTCCCAACAGAGATACTCGTGGTGCCGCGCGTATTCATCCCTATACGGTCCAACTGGACAGGCCTTTCCTTCCCACTTTGTTCGTTCTTTTATCCCTAGAGTTTCTAGAATATGAAACCTGCTGCCTGATGAGGTCTTTCCTTTCCCCCCAAATCTTTAGGTATTTAAGTCCCGTGTTAACAAACTCCCTCTTACCTCTCTTAAGACATCCACGGTACGTTAGTATTTAGGCTTTTAGCCTTCGTGGTTTTGTCCAAAGTTAAAAAAAGAACTTGACCGAAGAACTGTTTAATTATTTTAACCAAAACTTATTTTTAGTGCAAAAAGTTGAAATATTTAAAAAGTTTTTTTTGCATAATTTCAAAAATCATGCTTTTAAATGAGGTTATTTTTACCATTAAATTTGCTTATTTACCTTTACCTTCATAGAGCCTAAATTATTATTAAAAATATTTTCCAAATATGACAATTTACCATAAAATTTATAACTTCTAAGTTTTTTATTTACGTAGGAGATTCGACAGGCATTGGTATACCGGGTGCCCACAAAATTACTAAAAAGCCTGTCACTTTTTTAAGGTTTTGCAAGATGTTAAATTTTATTGAGATGTATAGCTGAATAGGATACAGATTTATGTGTTTCAGCTCCTATGTGGCACTTTCAGTTTAACCAAAAACACTAGATACCATCTTTGCCTTTTTAAATTAAACACCCTATACAGGCTGTTACAAATTCGATGGCCACCATTATAATCTCAAAATCGGTAAGAGATACAGGGTTTGTTAAATAAGGGGCAAAGTTAAAGCCCTCTAAAAGATCCTTTGAATGGTGGTGATACTGGTAATAATATATAGGGGTAGAAAAAAACGTAATTTTTTTAGCACACTGTATATTTGCTTGAAGTAAATATTACATAAAATACATCTAACTTAATTAGTTTCAGAAATATGTCCAACCAAATTAGGTATTTAGGTGATTTTTAAAGTACCGCTATTTTGTAGTAGGCAACGGTATTGACTTTTTATTTTAGAGGTATAAAGTACTAGCCAGACGCCTTAAAATGATGGTTTACAAGAGCCCTCTTTTCATTTCTTTCCAAGATGGCGCCCAGAAGACCTTTTAAAACTTTCATATTTCAATTTTGCTCTAACATATAATACCTATTAGTATATTAATTTTATATCCCGTAAGTTATAATTTCTTAAACTTATCTGTTAAAAAAATAATAGGAGGGACATTAAAAAAAGGCACCGTATAATAAACCAATTTTTACATTTTTGGATGCAGGATTTGCAATTAAGTTTTCTAGGCAAAATTTGGTAACACCCTTGTTTAGCTGACGTAAATCAACAAAAACACACTGTTTTCATTGTGTTTTTCTTTGTGTGCTTCTAAATCCAATTTCCTCGTAATCTCTTATGGTTATTAGTCTTCGACTCCAGTTTTTCGATGTTTCAATAAAAGACTACCATAATTGACAAACAATAATCATACTTTTTTCTTCGAAAACCAATAAAATAAAATATAAGAGGTTTTTATCTCTGGTGCCTGCCTCGCAGTAACCTTTTGAAATTTATCTTTCCATTTAAGTGGGTAAATTATTGGTATTTATAGGGTAGATGTACCGTTTGTGGCCACTTTAAGCAATTCTGTAACTTTTACGAAGAATTAAATAACTTAAATAAGGTATAGAATACCAACATATGAATTTGTAACATTATTTGTGTATTAATTATTAAATTATAAAAACTCTTAAACCTTTAGACTTTTCTTGGAATAAAAGAAATAATAAAATTTATTCTTACCTCCTATTGCACCAGTAGTGGCCATAGACGCACTAATTTTGGCCATAATATTTACACAATTTATAGTTCAAGTTGATGGGTGGAGGCTCAAGATTTAAAGAAAATACGTTTTCTACTTAGCCGACGTTTCGTAAAGGCCGTCATTCATTGTAACATATTTACACAATATTTTATTTTTAATTTACCTAAACAAAATATAATACGACGGCATTCTAACCTATAAAAAAAAAGAAATAATAAAAAATTAGTTTTTATTTAAATGAATAATTTTTTAAAATAAAATAACAAACTTAATTCGTTTTGGATGTACAGAGTGTTAATCAAATTTTGTCAATTTGTACAAGCACTCTTGTTATTACATATAGAAATAAAATGTAAATTGCAAAGATTTAGGAATTTTTAACATAGAATTTAGTAGCGCACCTATATTTTTTCATAGACTTTCGTTAGATATGTTCGATAAAAATTGTACCTACTATTTTTTGGATTTAAGTGGCTATATTTCCAAAACTATTATAGATAGACATATCAAATGTAAAGGTATTTTCTAAAAGTTTCTCAAAATATATTTTTATTGGTAATACAAAGTACAGGGTATTTTATTAAAAAATAATAGTTTAGTCTTAAACTCTTAAAGATGGTCATATTTCCGCAACTACTTAAAATTGGATATATCAAATGTGGTAAGTATTTTTTAAAGTTTTCTTTGATTTTTTTCACAGTAATAAAATATGTATATGTATACACTACAAAATTATTTTTAAAACTACCTAAAACTTCATTTTTTATCTCTAAATGAAAAAAATTGATCTCAATGGATAGCCAATGCTTGTTACCTGCGCGAAACAAAAGTTACAATTCATGCGTGAAAAATGAGTTTGTGCGCAAGCAAATCGAAGGAAACGCGCCTGGTGCCAAACGAAGTATCGGGCAGAATCATGTAAATTTGTCGCCGCTTTTCCGTTTGAAGGACGTTGAGTCAGTACAGTATTTAAATAAATTTTAAAAATACAGTTACATCAAAAACGTCTAATACGCTTGTTGCCGTCAAAAAAATAATAAAAGCAGTCCCGAATCTAGGAGGAGTGGGGGCAAACGGTGGTGTCTGCCACGGGTGACACCTTCAAGGGGCGGCAAATTGAAACAAGAAGTGTATAAAAGTGGCGATTGTAGAGAGAAAGACTTTTCGTTTTGGTCGTCTTTTAATTTTTTATTATACATAGGTATTTAAAAAGAAAGCAATTTTTTTGCTCTTCAAATTTTTTCTCCATAAAGAGGCGGGGCGGCATACGGCAAGTTTTGCCCCTCGTTACAAAAATAAAGATCTGGGGCGAATTAAAAAAAGTAAAAGAAGTAAGTATATCAACTAAATGTATTACATACGTTTTAACAATGTAACTGAATTAATAAAATGTTATCACATGATTTGTTACTCTGACAGTTTTCAATAATTAAAACGTAATAATTATGTTTTTAAATATTCTAATAAAAATATTGACAAAAGCGTTTACGTTATTTATAGTAGGAACATTTTAAGATTTTGTTTTTAAACCTCTCTGTAATATGTTATGAAGTCTAAATCTAAATGTCCAATTTTTCTCTAGCTGAATTTTATAATATTAATTTAGCCACCATAATTCTTTATTTACCCCTTTTTTTAGTGCTTTTTATCATTATAGGTTAGCGGCCAATTTTTTAATATGTTTATTTATGCCATTCTTATAAGTTGTTGGGCGGACATTCTCCTGCTCTGATATTGCGAAACCACGACATTGTTTTTTGGCCGATTCTCTTTTGTCTTACTGCCTCGACTTACATCATTCTACAAAATGAAACCAAAGTATTGGCCCAGATATGTGATATATGCTAAATTCTAACCTTAAAATATTGGAATATAAAATCAGAATTTTTTTAACGCTTTTTTGCAAAGTATATTGTATATTGGTGGATGCTAAAGCAAAATTTACCATTGATTTTAGTTCATATTTGCTAAAAATTGCTAAAAATCTTCAGAACTGAAGAAAAGCATTGTTGTTTTTTCTATTAAACTGAGAATAAAACATACCAAAGTTTTTAGGATCAGGAAAAAATTGTGACTTTTCTGATCACGCATTCGTGTTTAGTAGTCCAAAATACATCACAATACATCACAGAATCTGGGTCATATAATTATCAAGTGACATTAAACTCACGATAATAAATTATTATTCCTGTCAACGTGACTAAGGTTATCCGTTTACTTTTTCTTTAAAGATAATTTAGCAAATCTTTGTCCTTATTCACTGTTGACGTATAGTGTTCATGATATATTTTTGTTATATTACTACCTAATTTATATTCGTAAATAAATGTTAAATAATATAAATTAATATATAAATATATTTAAACAAAATATTATTTGGCTTTTCTCCAGAATAAAATTAAAAAGTTTATTTAACATTTTATGAAAATTAAAACTTTTATACATTATGTAGAACTATTCTGCTCTGACACAATATATTAAAAGTTATTATTACTTTAAAAGAAATAAAATAATGAAATATTTAATATTAAGTTACTTATAATGCAGTTTTAGGTATTACCTTTGCATTGTAAGTAACTTAACTAATATGAGCTAAGAAATCAAATCCTCCTCCCCGAGGATATCTCTATATTAAAATGTGACATTTTTAAGCGTTTTATTTTATTTATTTTTTGAGAACCATTTTTAATTTAGCATCTGGATAGCCATGATCCTTTATTCATGTTGTTATTTTTATTTTAATCGCAAATAAATTGGTATCCTTAGATTAGTCAGAAAATCTTTTCTTGAGAAAGTGTTTACCTAAAAGGGTTGCTATTTTAAATTTAATAGTTAGACACGAAAATGTTAATTTGTCAACTTGTGTTTTTATTATCTTTCATACTAGTAATCAAAACTTTGCGATTGTATTTTTCTGATATCACCCAGGGTGCTTAGAATAATTTTCGTCCAATCATAGCCACCTAGATGCAATATTAAAAATAGCCCAAAAAAATCAAGTAGGCCTAAAAACGTTTTAAAATGTCACATTCAAAATAAAAATTATCTCAAGAACTTAAAAATGGCAAAATATATAGACTGATATATTTACAAAATCAAAATTAAAGCAATTTGACACCCGGTATAGATACATCGTTCTATTCTGCCCAAATGGGATTTTATTTAGTATAATTTAATGGTTATAAACCTCAGAAAATTTAAATTTGTCTATTTGGCTTAAAGCTGTTGCAAAAATAAAATCCCGATATAAGAAAGGGCGAAGCAGAAATCGGAAATAACACCAAAGTAAAACCTCGATAACCTCGAAAACGCATGAGGTTTACCAAGCCGGAAATAGGGAAATAAGCAATCAGACCGCAGAGAAGCGTCGCCTAGATTTCAACGATTTCAGAGAGAATTTTATTACCATTCATCGACACCTGTTCGAGAAAATCTCCCGCAGGAGGAAAGGCAGGAAATTGAGGTGAAATGGCGGGAAAATCGGCAGATTCTAAAGATTAAGTAACGGAGATTGAGATTTTTAATAATGTGGAAGTTAGGTGGTACAGGGTGTTTTATTTTTGATGGTTTTACAGGGTAAATATCAAAAATCTAATATAGGACTTTCGATCTCCTTTTTGAGAAAACAACTGTAGTGAAAACAGTTTTTGGCTGTTGTGATCCATTTTGGAACTACAAGCTGATTTTCAGATTTTGTTCATTTATTTGAATAAAAAGAAATTGTGCAAATTTTTATAATTTTGTTTTAAAAAAGTAACTAAGCTGTAAAAAGTATTAAAAAGTGTATCAGCCTTTTTTGCTATTTTGTAACCGAATTATTGTAGGTTAAGACTATCGTACTTTGTTTTACAAATTTGGAAATCTTCTAGAAACAATTTGTTTTACTTCACAGGACTTACCTAATTTTGCCGGCTTTTGGCAATAGGACAAGAAAAATACAAAAATTAAAAGAGCTTATTAAAAATCATTTAAACATTAAAGATCCTTATCATCCAAAAATAACTAATAAAAATCGTAAATTATAATTTTTATATAATATGTACCGGGTGTCCACTTACAAAATATAGCATTTTAACTTTTTCTTTATAATCCTACAAAATTTACAAAGATATCAGCTTATTGGGTTTACTATTTAGTTTTTAAATCATTTATTAAGTTTTTATTATCTCTTAAAACATACAGGGTAAGACAAAAAGTATGATTTTAGAGAGAATTTTATTACCATTCATCGACACCTGCTCGAGAAAATCTCCCGCAGAAGGAAATGCAGGAAATTGAGGTGAAATGGCGGGAAAATTGGCAGATTCTGAAGATTAGGTAACGGAGATTGAGATTTTTAATAATGTGGTAATTAGGTGGTACAGGGTGTTTCATTTTTGATGGTTTTACAGGGTATCTTAAAAACCGTATGAAATATCAAAAATCTAATATAAGACTCTCGATCTCCTTTTTTGAGAAAACAACTGTAGTGAAAACAGTTTCTGGCTGTTGCGTGCCTCAGGGCTCAGTTCTGGCACCAACATTGTTTCTTCTTCACATCAACGACCTTCTCTCGTCCACAACTAATTCCATTCATAGTTTCGCCGACGATAGTACCCTTCACTCCAGTTTTCAGGTTCCTAAACCCATCACTAAACCTGATTTGGAAAACAAACGCAGAGCGATGCAGATATATCTTTCGCAGGATCTTAATTTAATATGGGATTGGGGCGCCAAAAATCTCGTACACTTTAATGCATCCAAAACACAATCATGTTCCTTGTCGCGAAAAGAGTTACCAAATACTCATTCTCTACTTATGAGCGGTCAAGTTTTACAGAGCAAAGACACCTTCAATCTTGTGGGCGTCACATTTGAAAGTAACCTTAACTGGCATAAACACATTGTATCTATAGCCATGGCAACTTCAAAAGAGCTTGGATTTCTCTTTCGAGCCAAAAGTATTTTTCCCCTTCTAATTTGTACACTTTGTATGTGTCCCAAATCCGACCTCCTTGGAGTATTATTGTTC
Organism: Listronotus bonariensis; assembly: GCA_014170235.1. Lineage (NCBI taxonomy): Eukaryota > Metazoa > Arthropoda > Insecta > Coleoptera > Curculionidae > Listronotus > Listronotus bonariensis. Next base: position 11,213 of record JACEGR010005962.1, on the reverse strand, counting down.
TCATATCTGGGGCATGGCTTCCCCCACAACCCTAAGCATTCTGGATTCTATTCAAAGAAGAGCTATTCGTCTCATTAATGATCCTTCACTTACAGAAAGGCTTTCATCTTTGACCATCGTCGGGCTGTGGGGGATCTATCGCTTTTTTATAGATACTTCCATGGCTTCTGCTCTGAAGAATTGTCCAGTATAGTTCCTTTACTCACGGTTCCCAACAGAGAATCTCGTGGTTCCGCGCGTATGCATCCCTATACGGTCCAACTGGACAGGCCCCGAACTTGCCACTTTGTTCATTTTTTTATCCTTATTCCCGGTCCCACATCCTAGTTTCTAGAATGTGGAACCTGCTGCAGGTCTTCCTTCCCAAATCTTAAAGTATTTAAGTCCCGTGTCAACAAACTCCCTCTTACCTCGCTTAAGACACCCACGGTAACGTTAGTATTTAGGCTTTTAGTCTTCGTGGTTTGTCCAAAGAAAAAAAAATTCTACTACTAGCTGATTTTCAAATTTTGTCCATTTATTTTAATAAAAGGAAATTGTGCAGATTTTTTTATTATTTTGTTTTAAAAAGTAACTAAGCTGTAAAAAGTATTAAAAAGTGTATCAGCCTTTTTTTGCTATTTTGTAACTGAATTAATGTAGGTTAAGGCTATCGTACTTTGTTTTACAAATATTTGGAAATCTTCTAGAATCAATTTGCTTTTACTCCACAGGATTAGCCTAATTTTGCCGGCTTTTGGCAAGAGGACAAATTGCAAAAATTAAAAGAGCCTATTAAAAATAAATTTAACATTCAAGATCCTGATGATCCAAAAATAACAAATAAAACTCGTTAATTATAATTTTTATATAATATGTACCGGTTGTTCACTTACAAAATACAGCATTTCGACTTTTTATTTTTAATCCTACAAAATTTACAAAGATATCAGCTTATTGGATTTACTATGTAATTTTTAAACCACTTATTAAGGTTTTTATCTTTTAAAATATACAGGGTAAGACAAAAGTATTTCAAAAGAGTTTTATTACCATTTATCGTAATTTGTTTAAAAAATCTCCCGCAAGAGGAAAGGCAGAAGAATTGGGGTGAAATGGCGGGAAAATCGGCAGATTCTGAAGATTAGGAAGCGGAAATTGAGATTTTTAATAATGTGGAAATTAGGTTGTACAGGGTGCTTCATTTTTGGTGGTTTACAGGTTATCCCGAATACCGTGGGAAATATCAAAAATCGAATATACGAATTTCTAACTCTTTTTTTTTTGAGAAAACTACTGAAGTGAAAACAGTTCATGTATATTGCAATCCATTTCGGAGCTACAGGGTGATTTATAAATTTTTCCCATTTTATTATTTAGTTTTAACAAAGTGACTAAACTATAAATAAAAATTAATAAAAAGTGTATTGGCTGTTTTTTAAATTTTTGCAGCAGAATTATTATAGATCTAAGCTATCGTACTTAGAGCGGCTTTTAAAATATCAAGGCAATCCTTGAGTTAGTATATTCCTACCCTAAAAGCGAACTATATTTAGTAAATCTAGGTGACAATGCATTTGACAGCTTTTAAAATTTAGCTAGAACTTAACCACATAATAATTAAATTCTAAGTTTGTTAACACGACATTCTAAAAGCCGCTCTTAGTTTTCAAATATTTGGGAATCTTCTAAAAACAAATCGTTTTTACTCCGCAGGACTTAGGACAAGAAAAATAACAAATTGTAAAAGATTTAATTATAAATAATTTTAACGTCATGGGCGCCGCCTGGATGAAATCCCGGGGAGGGGGAGCACCAGGCAAGTGTAATTGAAAATTTCTCACTGTTAAAATCGTTTATTTTGCATAATTTTTCGCATCAGTACTACAAACATTATTTTATCTTACACAACCGTTTCAATATTCATGCAGTGATATAGAAAACTCAAACCAAAGAATGACGGTAAAAAATTTACTAGTAATTATATACAATGAATTGAAGATATGCTCAATATATGTTGGGCGGATTCATTTATTCAATGGTCTGTTTTCTTGGGTACCCGCCAAAATATATATAGAAAAAATGGGAGCGCTTCGGTCCTGGTCCCGGGGTATACGAGCTGACCCTATTAAAATTTTGAGTTTTATAGTTTTGCAAACTCAAAAAATATAGATTTGTGTCATGATTGACATAAGTAACTTGTGTATTTATTATTTTTAAGATAAAAAAAGGTGATAATTTAGTTGATTTTTAGTTTTTCTAAAGATACCTCAGTATTAAGCAAAGGTAACCAAGCTACACAATTATCTCTAATAATATTTACGCACTTTCTTTCATGTTGCGTTTTTTAGAATAATTATTCCTTGCTAAAATACTTAAAGCATCCCAGTTAATCCTATGATTGTTATTAAATGCAGGTTGACAGATTTTTAATTTATAAAATTCTGTGTTTTTATTGTATGATCTGTGTTCTTTAGCGGGTATAAAATTCCATGACCCATTCCATATTTATTAATGAGGACTTTTTTCCTTTGCTCTTCAATTTTTTGGCTACAAAATTCTATCCACTTTTACTTTCGAGGAAGCTTATTGCCCCAGGGCCTCCACACCTCTAAATCTGGTCCTGCGAACAAGTATACAGAACAAGAAACCCAAATAAGTAAAAATTTAAATTATTTGTTTATAAATAACAGCATAAAAGCCATTTTGAATTGAACACATTTGTGACATAACTCAGTAAAACCTATTTGGGATCAAAACTTTTTAAAACTTATTTCCACTTTTTAGTCTTCCACTACAATACAGTACACTACACTTTACCCCTTGTCACTTGGACAGTCTGAATAAATAAAATAAATGAATCCGCCTTACCAATATAGAGCATATCTTGAATTTTGGACACTCTGCACTAACAAACCTCTTATTTTACTTTAAAAAAGTTTATTAATAGCAACAATTTGCTTACTGTTTTTGTGAGTGTGCTACAATTATTTAAATCACTGTATAGAATGCAAAAAAATAAGTAAATTTTTCAGATAAAATGATTTTCGAAATTGCTTCGTTTCCAAGATACAGGATATTTTAAGAAAAAAGGCCTTTTTGTCATAACTTTCTTACCACTCCAAATAGTATTACAAAATTTAGTACATTTCTTTTGATTATTACATTACATTTTTTGCTGTAAAATTAAAACAAAAGAAATTACCGGTGACGTTTGAAAACATTGGTATTGAATATTTTTCAATAAAAAAATAGTACGTCACTGCCTGTTCTTTGAATCAAAATTATTTTTAAAATAATAATTTACTTTGAAATTAATCTAATTTTTGTTATTTTTTGGTTCGACGAACGGTTTTCGATAATCGAATAAAAGCTATTTTATGCATGGCAAAATCGCTAAAATCTGATATAGTGTTTTGTATGTAAAATTCGTTTTTATCTAATTTGTATTAAAAAGGTTATTAAAAACCTACCTTACTACAATTTAAACTTAATAAACAAAAATTGTAATAATTTTTTATAATAGTCAAAAACGAATTTTACATACAAAACACCATATCATATTTTAGCCATTTTTCCATTAATCAAAATTACCTTTTTTTTAACGAAAAACCTTTGTCGTACGAAAAAATAACAAGAGGCCAAATTAGCTCTAAAGTAAATAATTATCCAAAAATAATATTAATTCGAAGAAAAAGTAGTAGCTTACTATTTTTTTCTTAAGAATTTAATACAAATCTTGTTCGAAGGCCTACTACTAATTTTTTTTTAATTTACAGCAAAACATGTAATGTTACGGTTAAAAGAAATAAACCAACTTTTGTGAAAATATCTGGAGTGGTAAGAAAGTTGTGTTAAAAAGACATTCTTTTCTTAAAACTTTATCGGAAACAAGGCATTTTCGGATATAATTTTATTTAAAAAAATTCTTATTGTCTTGCGTTCTATGCGTTGGTAAAAAGAAAATATTAAGTTAAAAATATCCCTGCATATTTACTTATTTTTACAGTTAAAAGCAGAGCCAAACAATATTTATCTTATATTTAAAAATTAAAGGCATTTAAAAATCTTGAAATTATATTACTTTAGGTGGATACAAGTTTGTTTAGTAAACAGGTAAAATTTTACTGAAATAATATACGAAATTCTTAACCTAGCACACGATGCTGCAACTCTGCAATATTTCTCATCTGATAAACCGTTGTTAAAATCGATGTTTGCGGTTGCAACACCACCACAACTGTCTTGGTTCATAAAGTAAATATACGTTAGGCAGATTCATTACTGTAATGCAAAAATCTACCGATTTAAACATTTGAGCCGTTCTTTACAGAAATCCCATTTGTCATTAATTCTTAGTTTTAGAAAAGTTTAAAAAGAGCTATTTGTTACCATAAAACTTGGTTTATAAATAAGGGTTACATTAGCAATTTATTTTTTGATAATAGGGCACATTTTAATTTGACCTATAAGGTTTCCGGATTTTTATTGGACCAAAAATTTCTAAAAAACATTTTTTTTTGACATTTGTACAAAAATATTGTATTGTGTAAGGTGTAGGAAAAGCAATATATTTTCGGACAATGATATTGTTGGGAAATATGCTTTTTCTACAAGTTGCGCATACTATTTTTTCCAATCAAAATAATTAATTAATTTTAGTTTTAAATAGCAGATCTCTGGCTTTGTGATCCAAACTGGCCTAAGCCCGAATTACTGCAAATGGAAAAAACTTTAAAATTAATATTTTCATATAAGAGAATATCGCATTATTTTGCAAAAAATCGATTGGAGGGAAGCCCAAGAGGGGAAGAGGGGATAATTTTGGAAATGTTATTTTAATTGCTATGTAACTTGTTTTTAAAACTTTTAAAACCTTTAAAAAATATTGTTGGGTACAAATATTCCCAACCCTATTTTTTGTTTTTTTTTGTTTACAGGCATAAACGGAAATAAAATGTTTAAAATTATAATACATGGTCTCTTCTTTTGAATTTATCTTTTAGTAACCACAAGCAATGGAAAAATTCATTAATTCACAAATTCTTAAGTATTTAGAAAAACACAAAATTTTGCACGACAGGCAGTATGGATTTCGCCACAAAAGATCTACAGCAGATCTATCACACTGCTGGAATAAGTCTCTTGAGTTTCTAGGTGAGTCCCAGATCGTTGCTCTTGATATATCCAAAGCTTTTGACCAGGTCTGGCATGCCGCACTTTCTTAATAAACTTCCCTCTTATGGTCTTTCAACTAAACTCTGTACTTGGCTCTCTAGTTATCTATCTGATCGACGTATATCAGTTATTGTGGACGGCCATTCTTCAAGCTTTCACCAAGTTATTGCTGGAGTGCCTCAGGACTCAGTTTTGGCACCTACATTGTTTCTTCTTCACATCAACGACCTTCTCTCGTCCACAACTAATTCCATTCATAGTTTCGCGGACGATAGTACCCTTCACTCCAGTTTTCAGGTTCCTAAACCCATCACTAAACCTGATTTGGAAAACAAACGCAGCGCAATGCAGATATCTCTTTCGCAGGATCTTAATTTAATATTGGATTGGGGCGCCAAAAATCTCGTCCACTTTAATGCATCCAAAACACAATCATGTTCCTTGTCGCGAAAAGAGTTACCAAATACTCATCCTCTACTTATGAGCGGCCAAGTTTTAGAGAGCAGACACCTTTAATCTTGTGGGCGTCACATTTGAAAGTAACCTTAACTGGCATAAACCCATTATATCTATAGCCACAGCAGCTTCAAAAAGCTTGGATTTCTATTTCGAGCCAAAAAGTATTTTTCCCCTTCTAATTTATACACTTTATATGTGTCCCAAATCCGACCTCCCTTGGAGTATCGTTCTCATATATGGGGCATGGCTTCCCCACAACCCTCAGCATTCGGGATTATATTTAAAGAAGAGCTATTAGTCTCATTAATGATCCTTCACTTACAGAAAGGCTTCCCTCTCTTGCCCATCGTCGGGCTGTGGGGATCTATCGCTTTTTTATAGGTACCATGACTTCTGCTCTGAAGAATTGTCCAGTATAGTTACTCCACTTAGGGTTCCCAACAGAGAAACTCGTGGTTCCGCGCGTATGCATCCCTATATGGTCCAACTGGACAGGCCTCTAACTTTCCACTTTGTTCGTTCTTTTATTCCTAGAGTATTTAGAATGTGGAACCTGCTGCCCGCAGAGGTCTTTCCTTCCCCCAAATCTTTAAGTATTTAAGTCCCGTGTCAACAATCTCCCTCTTACCTCGCTTAAGACACCCACGGTACGTATAGTATTTAGGCTTTTAGTCTTCGTGGTTTGTCCAAAGATTAAAAAAAAGCATGTCTATATTTTCTTCAGCTAACATTATTTCAATTTTATCCATTTTTATTTTTAATGACCTTGAATTTACATATAAAACTTTTAATTTATCATTTTATTTTAACATTGGTTTTGTCCAAATATTTTTATTATATTTATATTTTTTCTTTAGCAATCTTTATTTTATATAGGTAAATAGGACAATTGGTACTATTTGCTTCGTGTTTTCAATCCAATGTTTGTTTAATACCTTTTATTTGGTAAAAGAGCCCAAAAAGGGATTTCGGGATTCAGTACAGCGCATCAGATCAAGGATAACTAAAAATATATAAACCGATATGATCCGAACAATTTTCGTTTTAAAATTTATATAACTCGTAACACAAAAGTAACGATTTATTCCACACAAAGTTAAAAGTTTGATTGCCTTTTCATGCAATTTAAATAGGTAATTACAAAAATATTTATTACCGCATTTTATTATTGGTAAAATACCCTGTTTGTTATTTTGAATGTCCCTGTACATCCATCATATAGCGATATTTTTTTCTTTCTATAATAAAAAAAAGGTTTTCTTAATTGTATTAAAAATGTTTCGTGTTCGCTGGAAACCATAATCAATAGAAAAGAAATTATACACCTATGTATTTATATATTATTATGTTCTGCTGCTATTTACATAAATACTTTCAAAAGTATATTTTTTCCATCTCTTTATTTTATATAATTTTTTTATGAAAATATATATACTTTTTTATTTTTTGATTTCTCAAAACATTTTATTCTTGATTTAAATATCTGCATACAGCAAAACTCACAAAACACTAATCAAAAATTTAAATAAACCATAACATATACGAGGTAGTAGCAAATTAACGAATATGACACAAGAGAAAACTACCTTTATTTTTGATCTTAAAGAAAAACATTATTTGAAAAACTTGTTTGGAATTAACATTTTTTAAAGCAAAGCCTCCCATTAAAAAAATTAAAAGAAAAACACACTTTTCCAACTTACCCCGTATAGAGATTAGATCGAACTAAATTAACTGCCGTAAGTTATCCCTATTGTCTTTATATTTCAAATTCCAAAGCTTTATTATTCTTAAAGAATTTAAGGATTTGGATTAATTCAAAAACAAACGTAAATGTTTCCTTTTGTGGTCAATAAGGTTAAAACTTAAAACCCTCTTGAGATTAATGTGCTACATCGTTATTGCTCTAATAAAAACGTCTCCGCACTTTTAAATTTATGATCATATATTCGTATTTATTTAGAATAATCCTAGAACATTTTTTTAATTCTATATATTTTTTTCTTGAAGATATGTTCTGTAGTTTGGCTGATTTATTTAATAGATGGTATTTATTTGGGTACACGCCAAAATAAAATTAAAGTACTAAAAACCAAAAAAAATTTAAACAAGTAAAAAGATAATTAAAAATCGACGTTTCGGTGGCAAATCTGCCACCGTTGTCAAGACAAATGGAATAAAAATAATAAAAATAAAAACTTACTATTATTTAGGTTTTAAAATTCAATATTTTTCTGTTTTTCTAGGATATTCGGATATTCTGAAAACTTTGACATTAAATGTCAAAACATGTTTGTTTGGTTATAGTGTCATAGTGACATAGATAACTGGTTGCTGGTGTATTGATTGTTTATTTTACAAAAAAGGTGAATAGTTAGTTAATTTTTAGTCTTCCTGAAGATACTTCAGTATCAAGCAAAGGCAACCAAGTGTTATTTAAATTAACTGAAATTGATGCTACACAATTATCTTTATTTAATAATATATACGCACTTTCTTTAATTTTGCGTTTTTTTAGAACAAGTTTCCTTTGCTAAAATGCTCGAAGCATCCTAGTTTAATATAAAGAAAACTCCATTGGATTGCTTGAACTTATTAGGATGTCCCTATTCTCCTAATTCGATTGGCAAAACCTTGGAGAAAAAATTTTTAACTCTCAATAGAATACACGAAAATATGTGTTTTTTAAACCGTCATATATCTTTTTACCTTTTAAGACATTCTTTCGCTATTCCACGTCTAATATATCTATTACGCTGTGCACCTTGTTGGACGAATTCCTTTTTTCTTTCAAAATTTGATTCTGTTTTAAAACATACTTTAAAAAATATAATTAATTGTAATATAGACGATAAATCATGGATACAAATATCTTTGCCAATAAAACTTGGAGGGCTTGGTATTAGAGATTTGTCAACCTTATGCTTTTCAGCTTTTTTAGGATCAAATTACGATACTTTTGATCTTGTTAAATCTATTATTCCACAAGCTGTATATAATTCAATAGATTTTGATTTTAATTTTTCCTTAAGTTCGTGGCTTTCTCTATGTAAATTGGAATGTATTCCTAATGAGATGAGAAAAAATCAAACCAGTTTAGATTTTAAAATGTGCCAAGTTTTTCTCAGTAATCTTAATTCTTTATGTGTGAGTAATTTAGACAAGGCTCGTCTTTTAGCTCTTCAAAATTATGAAAGCAATGCATGGCTTAATGCTTTGCCATCTTCTCAACTAGGGAATCTTTTGGATGATTCCACGTTTCGTGTTTCCGTTTCACTGAGAATTGGTCAGCCTGTGTGTGAGCAGCATACCTGCATTTGCGGCAAAATAGTTGACATATATGGCCTTCACGGGCTCAGCTGCAACAAAAGTGCAGGTAGGATGTCGAGGCACAGGATGATTAATGATATTATTAAGCGTGCTTTAATCACAGCAAATTTCCCAGCAGTTTTAGAGCCACCCGGCATTTGTCGAAATGACGGTAAACGCGTTGACGGGATGACTTTAGTTCCCTGGAAGAGTGGAAAGGCATTATTGTGGGATGCTACGTGCAGGCATACTCTTGCAGATTCATATATTAACGAATCAAGAGAAGAAATTGGTTTTGCTGCACGTTTAGCTGAAAATCAGAAAAACAAAAAATATGAAGAGCTAATGGACCGTTTTGTCTTTGTTCCTTTCGCAGTTGAAACTTTTGGGCCTTGGGGTAATGAGGCAAAAAAACTAATTTCAAACATTTGTAATTTTACAAAATTAAAAAATGCTAGAAGCTTTATAACTCAGAGAATTAGCCTCGCAATACAACGAGGAAATGCGGTTTCAGTGCTAGGGACTATTCCAGAGGAGGCAGGTCTGGATGAAATATTTTATATTTAATTTTTTTTTTAATTTTTACTATTATTATTATTTAATAATTTGTATTATTTATACATTGTATTAGCCCTAGAACTTTTGAGCGGACATCCTGTAGTCAGTACTTTTTGTTATAAATAATTAATCCCAGTTTATTCTATGATTGTTATCAAATGCGTGTTGGCAGATTTTTGATTTATGAAATTCTGTGTTTTTAATGTATGATCTGTGTTCTTTTATGCGTTTGGTTAATGGTCTACAAGTTTCACCTATATAAAATTTATTGCATTCGCAAGGTATTTTATAAATGACATTTTTTGTATTTTCATTTAAGTTGTATGGTTTTGTTTTTGTTAATTGAGATCTGATTGTGTTTTGTGTTTTAAAGATTGTGCGAATATTAAATTTATGCCCTATTCGTTGAATTTTATTTGATAGTCCGGGAATGTATGGCAAAAATAAATTTGTAATAGGTCTATTTTGATTTTGTCTTATAACTGGAGTTTCAAATTCAAGGAAACAATTATTTATATGAATTAAAATAAATAATTTAATTAAAATAGAATTCAAAATAACTATCCTCTTGATTTTATAAATAATTGTTTACTTGAATATGAAACTCCAGTTATAAGACAAAATCAAAATAGACCTATTACAAATTTATTTTTACCATACATTCCCGGACTATCAAATAAAATTCAACGAATAGGGCATAAATTTAATATTCGCACAATCTTTAAAACACAAAACACAATCAGATCTCAATTAACAAAAACAAAACCATACAACTTAAATGAAAATACAAAATGTCATTTATAAAATACCTTGCGAATGCAATAAATTTTATATAGGTGAAACTTGTAGACCATTAGCCAAACGCATAAAAGAACACAGATCATACATTAAAAACACAGAATTTCATAAATCAAAAATCTGCCAACACGCATTTGATAACAATCATAGAATAAACTGGGATGCTTCGAGCATTTTAGCAAAGGAAACTTGTTCTAAAAACGCAAAATCAAAGAAAGTGCGTATATATTATTAAATAAAGATAATTGTGTAGCATCAATTTCAGTTAATTTAAATAACACTTGGTTGCCTTTGCTTGATACTGAAGTATCTTCAGGAAGACTAAAAATTAACTAACTATTCACCTTTTTGTAAAATAAACAATCAATACACCAGCAACCAGTTATCTATGTCACTATGACACTATAACCAAACAAACATGTTTTGACATTTAATGTCAAAGTTTTCAGAATATCCGAATATCCTAGAAAACAGAAAAATATTGAATTTTAAAACCTAAATAATAGTAAGTTTTTATTTTTATTATTTTTATTCCATTTATCTTGACAACGGTGGCAGATTTGCCACCGAAACGTCGATTTTTAATTATCTTATTACTTGTTTAAATTTTTTTTGGTTTTTTAGTACTTTAATTTTATTTTGGCGTGTACCCAAATAAATACCATCTATTTTTTTTCTTATTACCATATTTCCAATAAAATATAATGTTTGAACATTGTAGTTAAAAATTTAAATAAATTTATATTTTAAAAAAATTAAGCTGGAAAAAATGACGTGAAATATAAATCCAAAGAGGCTTTTAAGTTTGGGCCTTATTGACATTATCTAAATGTACTTAAAGGCTTTAAGAATAACAAAGCTTCCAATTTTAATAGAAGGTTGTGCTTTAGAATATGACCTAACTTTTTTAATTCTGAACAAATTTTCCAAAT
>JACEGR010005961.1:6565-66561 GCA_014170235.1 Listronotus bonariensis | reverse complement strand
AACAAATTAAAAAGAAAATAGAAAATGACTGCGCCAATGTACCAGCCAAATTGTTAGTCTTGGAGACAGATTTAAGTAGTTCAATTTCAGATTTTGTTCAATGTGGTCAAAATCTTGGCCAGTCACAATAACTGAGAAAAGAAGGTCTTGAAGGTTTTCAGTAATTTTATCAGGTGCTAGGGGAAACGGACTGTCAGGACTCCCATTCACAACCTCAAAAATAAAACTTGAAAACATGCTCAAGTTCATTTTTGGAAAAGCTGAGGAAACATTGAGGCCTGCATTGTCTTCCTGTGTACCAGAATACCGTGGTTATTAGATATATATAATCCTTTTTCCCCTGTTTCATCAATCTGTTCAAAGCACTAAAACATGCGGCTACATTTCATTAGATTTTTCGAGAATCATAGTTAATACGGACGTTATTTCTAAATAAATACTACCCAAAAGATGTCTCCGCGTTGGAGATGAAACCTGGGTCTTTTGGTGTTAGTCTTGTCTCCATCACACTTAATATTAAAAGAAACTTATAAGTACCAAAATTCTAAAGTAAAGAATACCAAAAGAAAATAGCAACAACAAAAGTTTTAATTCTTTGACATCATAATTCAGTTTTACTACATTGCCTCTTCAGTCTTCAAAATTGCTATGCATGGGTTAAGAAAAAAGGTTACCTAATGGCTAACTTTATTCCATGAACCATGCTGTAATTAGCCAAACATGATAGATATCGTTTTTTTTCTTCTAGTAGGTTTGTAGGTAATTGGATCACCTTCAGTAAGCTACTTTTTTGTCTAATACTAAACGCCGATTTCTTGGATAATTTTAAATTTGCATATAAGAGTTTTCTAGGGCGCTGATAAGAATCGGTGCAATACTAGTCGACAACGTTTGTTCTCCAGATATTTGCCATCAAACCTGAATAACTAGTAACTGAATTCAAGCCATTATTATTTTGCATGCAATTTTGAGCTTTGCTGCTAAAATTACAATCATTATCGATCAATCTTAAACAATTAATTTTTTTGCTAGATTATCTCATTTTTTTTCCAAAATTGCAAAAACCTACTTACCATGGTCAATAAAATATTACTGTGATTAAAAGTTGTTTACAGTTTATTGAAAGTAGGTATAAAAGCTTTAAATTAGAGAAATACCTGCAATTGCGAAGGTAAAAACGGAAAATTTACTTCTTCAAGTTTCACGATGGATCCTATAAACGAAACCTGCCAAACCAAAACCCGAAAATCATCAAATCGTTGGTGTCCAATACGTAATAAGGTTTGGATTACGGATACATATATATGTGTCAAATCTCATTCAGTCTTTGTAACTGCGAATCATGTATTTTCTAAAATTGCCTGCACTGCGGGCTTCCTGTGCAAAAACCTGGGCCCGGTAATTGTACTGCCTTCAATCGCCCTCTGTCGTAATTCGAGTAGAACATCTCTTAAGCGAATGTTATTATACTCATATTTTAAATAATATCACATGTGATATAGGTTGATAGGTGATAAAAATTATTAAAAGAACAATAGCAATCCATCATTTTGTAGGGTAAACGCGGAAAAGTTGCTCGCGCTCTTTTTGAAAACTGACTGCAGTCTCTCGGTGAATTTTTTTGTTTTTATTTGCTCAAAATAAATCGACTGTATGGTTAGGGATCCCTCGATCCATTTCTTCAAGTCATTACTAAAGCTGATTTTTTCCCTGGTAGGCTTTCTGATTTTGATCGAGATCGACCAACTCCCGCGCCTTGCTAACAATTTTCGCTCAGGTGGCATGCGTACACTCTGCATTTTCGGACTCATTTGAGATAAATTATCTTTAAAATTTTGAATAGAGAAAATCCTGTCATGAAAATACATTTTTTGCATGATCCCCTACAATCTAACACACTTAACTCCTGCTACCCCTGAAAGCTACCATCACCAAACGAAATTTCGTTGAGGAGAAAAGTTGAGCATGTCTCACTGCGAAATTAGAAGCTTACTTACGACAAAATTATCTCAGACAGGTATGACTTGGAAAAAATAGTCCAGGGATCCCGAAACACATACGAAAATGCCCTTTGAATCTAATTAGGTGGAAACTCTCAGTGTAAAACGATCAAACTTCATAATTTTTGAATTTCCAGCCTCTGTAGCAGCGATCTAGTTAAACATGTTAAAGTGTGCAATAAAACTACGGCAATTAGTGTAAAAATTAGCATGTCCCTGATTATTTTTGCACAATATTTCAAATTCAATTTTCAATTCACCAACCGCAAAATAATTTTAATCAATTTAAAAGTTGTGTATTTTTAGTGAGTTACATAGTTTTGTTACAAATTTTGTTGATTTTTTATTAAAACACAATAATTTGGCTATGTTTATTTGTAAATAATATAATAATAGGTTTATTTATACCTACTTCAAAATTTAAGCATGTTTGCTAAATTGTCGTTTTTGGGTAAAATTGCAAATGTCATTTTACACTTAACATAGTATTTTAACATGTTTGTTCAACGTAAAACCTTTTTTCTGAATGGTTGCTAAATATAACAGGAATCCACACACCAAGGTTGTTCAAAAGTGAGCCCATGCTGAATGCATAAGTCTCCCCCTAGAACAACGATATATCCGTGAACTTTCTGGTATATTAAAAACAGTCAAGATTATTTACATTATAACCTTATCATATTATAAATGTTAAACGTTTTTAATAGAAATCGTCTGTTGAAGGTATATGCCATTTTAGCCTAAACTATAATGTCATTTTATCTGACACCATGCCTAAATGACATACTTTGAGACAATATAAAAAGTAGTCGTTATATTTTTTTCTGCTACATTAGGTAAACTTTGGCTTAAGTAGATAATGACTAAGAATATGGCACTTTACAATTTACAATTTGCTATAATAAATTGCACTATTATATTCTGAAATATCGGTTTATAAAGTATGTCATTTTAGGCCATTTTCAAACCAAAATACAGAAACAAACTTAATTTTCAAAAAACATAAGCATCAGCAACAAGTCGGCATCTTTTACTGAAAAGGATCGCCGCAGCATTGACATCTCCACAGAACGTCTAATTTTTGTTATTTTTTTCTTAATTCGAGTCTGAAAGAGATGTAACATATTTCACCATACTTGGTGCAAGTAACATGTAGAGATTTTAGGCATTTAAGGCACTACAAACAGATCTACTATAAGGTTGTCGTTCGGTAAACGTGGAGGTATTCCACGCAGCCTTCCTGATTATCATTTTTATTTTTGTAAATGACCTATCATCGCTATCGCTCTTTGACCTTTTTCGCTATTCCAGTGTTTTCTTCTGTTTCTAGTAGTTTTTGTTTTATGTTTGTCAGGGCAAATTTTCTCCTCCCGAAACTGCGGCAACTGTCCTTTTGTTGAAAGAGATGTCACGCCTGGTTACAGGTTACAAATTTAAATAGCATTAAAATATGTTTTATCGCGCGGTTAATATTATCTCCAAAATGGGAATAAAAAACTTAGGAATATGAAATAAAAATACCACGTTGCAAAGAAACTCACTTATTAAAACAGTCCTTAAAATTTTACGAAGAATATGTAAACTTCTCTAAATTTTAGATAGCCAGAATTATTTAAAAACCACTGGCTAAATGACCACCGCAGCGGCGGCGGTTTTGCTAAATCATAGGAAGAAAACCGCCAAAAATGTTAATTATTTTATTATTACCGGCGGTTTTCACTTATTTTATCAGCAGCTGCCACCGTCCGCTAAAAACCGCGATATAATAGTTAACGGTAATCTAACCTTAATAAAATTATTTATCTTGCTTTTTTTGTGGTTTTATTGTTTAATATTGTAGTTTAGTTTATAGCACCCTTTAAAACAAAAAAAAACAAATTGCAATACTTAGTACAGCGGGATGGGAACAGGCAAATAAAACCACTATTGTATTAATCCTAACGTTTCGTGGCTGTATTACCACTTTATCAATGGCCATATAATTAAAAAAAAGACATTTTACAAAACCACACATTGAACCAATTTTACACAACACCAAAAACACTTTAAAAAAATATTGTTAGGCAGGAAAGGCGAAGCGAATAACTTATCACAACGTCATCGTTAGCATAAAAGTCAGCAACTAGATATAACTTAAAATTTTTAAAAAGTGGAAAATTATTTGTCTGCAAATTAAATTATGAACAATAAAAGAAAATCAGAAAATAATGTATAAGAAAATTTACAAGAAAAAAATATTAAACGGAAAATAAGTTAGTTACCCACCCGGAATTTGAACTCGGAACCTTACTCGTAACCCTGTAGCTATGGAGCCGTATTTATGAATTATTTATCTTGTAACTTTTTTCCTTTTCTTGAATTTTAAAGTTTGTTCAACCTCAATACATGCATACTTTAATTCGTAATACTTCTAAATTGGAATATTGTTCTCATATATCTGGGGCATGGCGTCCCCCACAACCCTAAACATTCTTGATTCTATTCAAAGAAGAGCTATTCGTCTCATTAATGATCCTTCACTTACAGAAAGACTTCATTCTCTTGCCCATCGTCGGGCTGTGGGGGATTTATCGCTTTTTATAGGTATTTCCTCGGCTTTTGCTCTTAAGAATTGCCCAGTATAGTTCCCCCACTCACGGTTCCCAACAGAGAAACTTGTGGTTCCGCGCGTATGCATCCCTATACGGTCCAACGGGACAAGCCCCGAACTTCCCACTTTGTTCGGTTTTTTATCCCTAGAGTTTCTAGAATATGGAACCTGCTGCCCGCGGAGGTCTTTCCTTTCCCCCAAATCTTCAAGTATTTAAGTCCTGTGTCAACAAACTCCCTCTTATCTCGCTTAAGACACCCACGGTACCTTAGTATTTAGGCTTTTAGCCTTCGTGGTTTATCCAAAGATAAGGAAGATAAGGAAATACCGCGATATAATAGTTAAAGGTAATCCAACCTTAATAAAAACTCTTTTTGCTGAGCCGTATGCGTTTAGTTTTTTTTGTGGTTTTATTGTTTTATATTGTAGTTTAGTTTATAGCACTCTTTGAAAAACAAATTGGAGTATTACAGCGGGATGGAGACAGGCAAATAAAACAACTATTGTATTTATCCTAACGTTTCGTGGCTGAATTACCACTTTATCAAGGGCACATAATTAAAAAAATAGCACATTACAAAACTATTTCGTCACATGGAACCAATATTTCACAACACCAAAACACTTAAAAAAAATTGTCAGCCACAAAAGGCCAAGGAATAACTTATCAGGAAGTCTTCGTCAACATAAAAGTCAGCAATTAGATATAACTTAAAATTCCTAAAAAGCGGAAAATTATTTGTCTAAAAATTAAATTATAAACAATAAAAATAAAATTAGAAAAAAAAATATAAAAAATATAGAAAAATAAGTTACCCATCCGGAATTCAAACTCGGAACCTCACTCGTAACCCTGTAGCTATGGGCCAACTTGAATATATTTTTTTAAATGTTATGATAATGACAATAATAATATGACTGAAGAAATAGGCCGTGTTTACTGAAATATTTATCTTGTAACTTTTTTTTCTTGAGAATTTTAAAGTTTGTTTCACCCTCAATACATGCATACTTTATTTGGTAATAAATTAGTTTTAGTTTTATGAAACTATCAGTTTTTTGAATTTTCTTTTTAAAAAAAATGTGGGTACGTTTTTAATGTGATAAAGAGCTTCGACAAAATCTTGGTAGGTGTCAAACGTGTGTAATTTTAAACAATAAATCAAATAATTATATTAAAGTTAGGTTTACTTTAACCATTATTCGGCGGTATTAAAACGTTTTCATAAACAAAACCGCCGCATGGCGGCATCTACCTATATAACAAGTGAAAACCGCCGTTAAAAACAAATTTATTAATATTTTTGGCGGTTTTTACAAATCTACGTAAATAGATAAAACCGCTGTATATGGGTATATAATTTATGCCGTAACCATCAAAATATGACAAGTTTTTTCTACATTCTAATCTATACGAAGAAAATTTTGCAGGTACAGTGACTAACAGCTTCATATAAAAGCAGAAAAAATATTGTAAACTCTCATTTTAATGGCGTAGCCAGGTACCGGAAGACGGGGGCTGCAGCACCTCACCTCTCAAGCCATTGGCAAAAATGTTTAATTTATACATATGTAGATCGATCCGCAACAATAAACAAAAAAAAAAAAATACAGTATGTCCCAAAATAGCAAGAGGACAAGTGGAAATTTTTTAATTTTAAATGGGCTTTTGGTAAAACTCGTTGCATGATCTAAAATTAAGAAATAACAAAAAATACTCCGATTGATATTTTACAAGGTGAGTTATAAGTAAAAATGTGAAAAATGCCCTAGAGTAAAATAATTTTATTTTTAAAATTAGAACAAAATTTAAAAGCATTAAGGAAAAAACACAATTTTAATTTGTTTTTTACATTAATACTTAAAAATCGATACAAAGAAGCGAATTTTACAAATGTCTTTAATATATTTTAACTTTTTTTTGCTTCTTTTGTCCAGTAATTAAGTCTTAATGCGTTATGTAGAAAAATGAGGAAACTACATTACATTAATCAGTGGAGCCTTTACCAAAGAAGGCTGAGTAGGCTGAAGCCTATGGCGGCATTTTTAGAGGGAGCGGCAGACGCTTCTTTAGGGGCGGCAGATTATGTCTTATGAATAATTTTTTGTTGGATTTCGAATTTAATTTCACACCTATAATTAAAAGAAATGGAAGTGAGGACCTTTTTTTTTGCTCTTCAAAAATATTTCTGAAGTAAAAAAGAAGAAGAAGGGGCGGCAGAAAATAAAATAGCCTACGGCGGCGAAAATAAAATAGCCTACGGGCGGCAAACATGTAAGTGCGCCTCTGACATTAATGCTTTAACTTCAAATTTGGACATAAAATTAAATTTTTTACAACATTTGCACATACAATTTTATATTATTTTAAGAAATAATTTTCATATTTTTACTTATAACTCGTCCTGTATAATCCCAATCGATGTAAATTTTCTACTTCTTAGTTTTAGACCATGCTACCAGTTTTTCCAAAATGCCCATTTAAAATTCAAAAATTTTTGGTCCTATATCCTAGAAGAGCTTTTGAGTCCTAACAGTTTGGTACCACATAGGCCATATTTTAAGTTTTTCTAGAAATTATTTAGTAATTCAACAATGGCCTAAATCGACATACATATCATTTAGTTAATTGATGGTTTAGATATCTCAGTGTATGAATAATGCGATTTTCTTAAAATTTTGGTGGTGATTGTATGTTGAGAGAAATAAAGTATTTGGCATAGTGAAAACTTTCATTCACCATTGACGTGCGGTCTTGAGTGATAAAAAGACTTGATTTTTTAGGAAAAGGATATTAGGGCTTATTCAATAATTTTTTCTGTCAGATTTAGAATCAGCATCCCCAAAACCCCTTAATTCATATTTTAAAAATCTCAAGAACTGATTTTAGCAAACAAATAATTTTAAGTAACCTTTTAATAAGTCCTTTATTTAAAGCTGTGATATCAAATTACTAATTGCATCATTTTTAGATTTCTGCATTTTCAACATAACTACCTTCTAAAACAATACACTTTTCAACAATTCTTCTTAAATGTAAATTCACTTTTCTCAAAGTTTGGGGTAATTTCCACGCTTGCCTGATTCTAATGCAAAGTTCCTGTCTATTTCGCGGCCTAGTAGCATACACTTTATTCTTCAAGTATCCCCGAAAAAAAAGTCACAAGGGGTAATATCCGGCGATCTATGGGGCCATGGTTCTAACGGAGAATTTCTACCTATCCACTTCATAGAAAAGTTTACATTACCAAAAAGTTAGGAATAAATAACCTCTTAAAAAAGTTAATTAAAATAAATATTTTTTCTGTTAAAATCAGCTCTTGAGATTTTGAAAGTATGAATTAAAGGGTTTTTGGGGATGCTGATTCTAAATCTGACAGAAAAATATTCAGTAAGCCCTAATATCCTTTCTCCTGCAAAATATCAGGTCTTTTTACCTCACCAAGACCGCACGCCAATGGTGAATAAAGTTTTCACTAGGCCAAATACTTCATTTCTCTAACATACAAAACACCACCAAAATTTGAAGAAAAATCGCATTATTCATAACTGAGATATCAGGGTAGTATTCATCAAGTAAGCCTGTTTCATGTTTCATTAAAATACATATATTAACCGTTTTATTACACATACCTAGATACAAATAATTTCTGTGCCGAATTGGGCTATGTAGAACAGAGTACTCGGCTGCCTATTTGCCTGACTCTGGGGCTATAAATTATTCCATTTTACCCGCTTGGAGATGCCGAATTGGGCTTTTTGTGGTACCAAATTGTTTGAATAAAAGCTTTTTTAGGATGTGCTTGCGAGCTTCACCCCTTTTGTATTAAAAGCAGGTATGGCTCTAAATAGAATTCTGCAAAATTTTAGTTTTTAATCTAGAGAAGTCAGTCTAAAATTACCCGTTTTAGCTGACAAAGGGAATGAAAATTAAAACAATTTATTTATTAAAAAGCAGAAGCATTAAAAATATGACATGTAAGGGGGTCATCATCGTATTCAGAATTTTACTTACAAAAGTAGCAGTCATTTCCACTTAAACCGGAAGTGAAAGAAAACAAGTGGATAGATGAGCCATATGTGTTTAATATCAACAATCCACTTTTTTTTTCTCTTTATAGGTAAAATAATTATAAGTTGGCACCAACTTTATAACACACAACTCCGTATAAGTTTTTCTTTGCCTAAAATAATAGATTGTATTATTGTATAAAAAATTGGGTCAAAAGTCATTCATAAGGGTACTATGTCACGAAAAAAACAGAATTAATTAAACTTTTTTTTAATGGACAATATTTTTAAAAATTCAAGAGATAAAAAGTTCCTAAATAAACTGTGCTATCCATGTTTATAATGTTTTTTGAAGTAGTTGCTTTAGTTTCCTTTAAATTAGGTTAACAATAATTTATTCTATAATTTCTAAAGAAATGCAATATGCAAAAAGAGTACTGGTTAGTTCTGGTTAGTGCTAATACAATAGCAAGATTTTCGTAAAGTTGTAATATTTTAGCACTTTTTGTTTTTTAATTAAAAAATAAAACCTATTTTTTTGCTATTTTTATACCGCCTTTTCTCCCTAATGGTCAACTTTTGACTCAATGATGATACATACAAATACTTTAAACAAAAAATCACCTTCCAAAAGGAGGTGGGTAAAGATTAGCTTTTTTCGCCCATTACGAAAATTAAAAGTTCTAACCAAAATTAATACCTATAATAACCTATAAGAAGTTTTAGTATTTTACATTTTCTCAGAAGAAGTTTAAAAAATAAATAGCAAGTCACATAAGACGGCCCATAGCTAATCTTCTTGTATATATATATATATATATATATATATATATATATATATATATATATATATATATATATATATATATATATATATATATATATATATATATATATATAGTAGTAGTGATATAGTAAATTAATTTTGATAAGAACCTTTAATATTCGTTACTATAATAGGCGAAAAATGGCTGATCTTTACCCACCTTCTTTTCCAATTTTTTTTTGAAGCACCTTGTAGATACTTTGATCACTGGCGTAGATAATATTTTTAAATTACTACCCAGGGCCCCCGAAAGGACTACTGGCGCCCCTGTGCAAAAAAGGATTTGGCGCCCCTTATGACATATTGGATCCTGTTTTTTAAGGTCGATAAGTAGGTAGGTGCTAAAATAAAGCAAAAACGGAACTTTAGAAGTCATATTTATATGTAGACTAAAAATATTAAATTGAAACAAACGGAATAAAATCATAACAAAATAAATAAAACTAAATTCTTTTTAAACCCATTTTAAAGCATTTACTTAACTAATGGGGTAACGACACATTGTTAATAAAATGCTAGAAAATAACCGAAAACTAGAAATCACACTTTTTAGGAACACATAATAGAAATATTACCTAATGTCTACATATACAGCGTGCCTACTTAAGTTCCATATGGAAAACTTTTTGTTATAAATAAAAAAATATTTCCCATAGAAAGTTCTGCATGGCCTAAAGCCCAAAATGCAAATATCAGATATTGATTTTTACAGTGGTATACAATGTATGTCATTCATAATATTAAAAAAAAATTATAAAGAAAAATCTTTAGGACTTAAAATAACATTTAAATGTGCAAATTTGTTCATTTTTAAGATTGCACAAGACCGAATATACATTTTAAAATGAAATATGTGAAGAAAGCTGGAACTTAAGAGAGAAACGATAAACTTTAACGCAGAAAAAATGTAAAAAAAATCATGAAAAAAAAAGAAATAGCATACTTACAAGGTATTTTTAATGCTAAACATATTTTCTTTATAAACATTTTCGATACTATAAAAAATAAAGGTCCTTTCCCTTAAGAAAAATTCATATTTTTTAACATACCGTCACCACTGCAAAAACTTAACATTTAATCATTGCATTTTGAGTTTTAGACGATGTAAAACTTTTTATAAAAACTTTTTTTTTTCGTAAAATTAATAATAAAGAAGTTTTCCATATAGTGCAAACTTACTTATACCTATATATTTTAAAAATATGGAGGTATTTAGGAGGTAACTTCGTTATAAAATCAAAGATGATAGCCAGGTACAATAGAAAAATAATAAAAAAATGTAGTAGCGATATTTTCCAAGACTTTGTTGTTGCAAATTTATTAATTACATCGCTAAAATTTATACCATCAAAAACTTCTTGTTCAATTGCTTATATTGCAAATTTTTTTTTGCAATTTTTGAACCCCCAAAGGATGGCCCGAGTGCATTGCACACTTTGCACACATGGTAGCGGGGGCCCTGTACTACCTATGTATATCTAAAAACTGGGACATGCAACCCACGCCAAATTTATACCACATGCTATTGCACATAAGAGAAATACTTTTTTCGTAAATTTGATCAAATTTTGTCGACAAATCCTCAAATTTCTCTAAAATACCTACCGTTAACCGGGGCTATTTTTTCATGTTTTTGAAACATATTCAACCATACCGGTCTTATTTATTAAGATAACAGCTTCAAATAAAGCCATTGCGGATTGAGTCGTTAGTTTAACTTTTCACATTTTATCATAATTTTTGAAAAATAAAAATAAAAAAATAGGGTGATTACAGGTCTGGGGCTACTTTATCACCTTTTGGAAATACGATTTAAATCGCATTCTGTTTTGTGATAAAGTAGCCCCAGTAAAAGATGCAAAAGATGCACATGAAAATACTAGGTAGGTCGGGTGGTAGCAACACTTTAAAAAAACTCATGTTTCAAACCTGGCTCATGTCACACCAGCCTGAAATGGTGTAACCGTATACAGTTCAAGAGGACCACCAGTACACCTATTTTCATACAAGTTGCTGCTCTTGTACACCACCATTGCGTGGCAATAATTGACCAGCAGCATTTCCGGCCACCATTACGCTAGTGCAAGAGCGTGAATAGTTCTGAACTCGTTCAACTCTTCTGAAGCTCCTCCAGTACTATTACTTTCTTGCTACCAGGATCATCGGCTAGATTGGGTTTCATCATAGTTGTAGATATTTTGAGGACTTGCATTTAGAAGGCGACTTTTACATTATTAAAAAATTCCAATACATCGGCTTGGTCCACGGATGATCTCGCGCGCTTTATGTTTGTGGCCATCCGCACTCAGAGGTTGTTCTTTCTTACAAAATTGTCAACAAAATCCTTACCTGGATAATTGTCTTTTAAACACACGCACAACTCTACCCTTTGTTTATTCAAATAATTTTTAACTACTATGCGAATATCTAACTTAGTCAAAGGGAAACCCCAGTTAGCCACTCTGCCCAAGAGTATCTGCAATCACCTGTTGCTCCTGCTATTGAATTCTTAATGGTAACTGTATAAAAACTGAAAGAAAGTTCTGTATACAATAAACTATGAACATAGAAAACTTATTTAAGGGTCAAGGGTGGCGTCGTCATCGCTATTATCGCCGAAAGGGTCGTATTCTTCTTCGGACTCGTCCTCACACCCCAAACACACAAAATAGGGATTTTTGCTATCCTCATTACATATGCCACATATCCACTTCTGGCATCTTAAACATTGGATCAATTCGACACACTTTGAAGTGTTATCGCGATTCCTTAATGCCTTTTTTTAATATTTATTGACCTCGGCTGATTACAAGTGGACCTTTTTTTTTGAGATAATACCAGATGTCGTAGCACTGAAATTCATGTTTTCATTCGGAGACTCCGGTAAAGCCACAAAACAAGGCAATTCGTCGTCACCAAATTCACTCCTCATGTCTTTAGGTGCATCCTGTGTAACTGCCTGTTTAGCTATTGTGTCCATTTCTTACCCCGGCCTAAACTTCTTACCCCTCTTCCGTTTTTCTGTTCTTCTGATGTGTCCCGTATTTTTCAAACTTGTCTACTAGACTGGCGTCAAGAAAACGAGAAACTTCTTTACTGGTAGGTAGAGCCCGGGGATTTCTCTTAAAACTTCGTCAGGGTTCATGGGGTATAGCCCTGTTGTCCGAAACCCAGACTGTAGATTTTTTCGACACTAGCATTGATCTGAGTCCAGAGCTTTGCAAGTAACGGGGAAAATTGCTTTTACACAGGGTGCCTGTGTATCGACTTTCCTTTCGCCACCGTTCTAAAATTTTCTTTTTAAAGAGCAAAAACAGCCACGTTCAGTGGCTGTATCAAATGGGTTGCATTGGCCGGGAATGGACACATATAAATATTGTTCTCCTTGGCAGCTTGTACAACGGAATTGGCGAAATGGCTCGCTAAATTATCACCAATTACAACAGTTTTTGCTCCTGCTTCTCATGTTGATTTCACGGGTGGTAGCAACACTTTAAAAAAAAACATGTTTCAAACTGGCTCATGTCACACCAGCCTGAAATGGTGTAACCGTATACAGTTCCAAGAGGACCACCAGTACACCTATTTTCATACAAGTTGCTGCTCTTGTACACCACCATTGGTGGCAATAATTGACCAGCAGCATTTCCGGCCACCATTACGCTAGTGCAAGAGCGTGAATAGTTCTGAACTCGTTCAACTCTTCTGAAGCTCCTCAGTACTATTACTTTCTTGCTACCAGGATCATCGGCTAGATTGGTTTCATCATAGTTGTAGATATTTTGAGGACTTGCATTTAGAAGAGCGACTTTTACATTATTAAAAATTCCAATACATCGGCTTGGTCCACGGATGATCTCGCGCGCTTTATGTTTGTGGCCATCCGCACTCAGAGGTTGTTCTTTCTTACAAAATTGTCAACAAAATCCTTACCTGGATAATTGTCTTTAAACACACGCACAACTCTACCTTGTTTATTCAAATAATTTTTAACTACTATGCGAATATCTAACTTAGTCAAAGGGAAACCCCAGTTAGCCACTTGCCCAAGAGTATCTGCAATCACCTGTTGCTCCTGCTGAGATAGAACAGTGGAGTGACAGCATTTTCTGTTATATCTTTCAAGACATCTATTTACAAAAGTGGCCCGTGGGATTTTGAACAATATGGCTGCTCGTTTCGTTTTTTAGACATGTCATTTTGACAGCGTTCACCGCTTTTCATGGTCCTCTTTGAAACAATTCTGATAATTCCGGGTCCCCGGCGTTCTTACATATTTTCTTACCATTTTTGTTTAGTTAGTACCTGTAACATAAGAAAAACGTTGCACAAAAAAATAAACAAAACAAAAAATTAATCAAAAATCAATATGGCTGCGCCCGATGTAACAAAGTTACACCGGGAGGACAAAGTAGCCCCGATTGACCGAATCTATCTTTTTTGAAAATTACATTGCAGGCATTTAAAATTTTTCATAAAACATTGTGAAGCAAAAAAAAAAATTACCTGACCATAGTTTAAAAAAATAAGTAAGTATAGATATATATTTTTTAATTTGGAATTTGTCGATGATATTTGATTAAATTTACGAAAAAAAAACAAAACGGGATTTGCTTAAGGCCACTAGCAACCGGCATAATTTTGATAATATTATCTACGCCAGTAACTTTGACGTGCCTTTCAATAAGCAGTTGTTTCACAATATCTATTTGTCTGTGTTTAGCAATAACGCTTAAAAATGGTTTTCTATCACCAAAGACCCATGTTTGGAGTCCCAACAATTATTAACAAATATTTTTAATTTATAATTTACCGTAAGTTTTTAACACATCTAATGAATAAAGATTAAAAAATAAATTTCAATAAAAAATATAGGATGGCAAAAAACGGGGTTAAACTAATGTTACAAAACGGGACTGTTTAAAATCAGTGTAGACAAACGTGTTTTTGGTTGTGCGGATGTTAAGCAATGGGTTGTTTTATTTCCCATTACCTATATGTATTCCGGCTATGCTGCTCTTAAAAAAATGAAATTAGACCTTTTTCTTTTAAATAATATCTAATTTTAATTGTGAACCCTCTAAGATATTTATCACAAACCACCACTAAGTATACACGGTGTGAGGAATATTGTTCGTATCTTTAAGAGGTGATTCCTTGCATTATTCCAAGCAAAACAGTTTATAATATATTAACTCCAAAAATCAATCGTTTTCGGGAAAATTGAGTCACAACAAGAATACAAGCGCACGAAGGAGCCGCAATTGATTTATCGAATTGCTTAGGTACAGTGACGGAAATAAAATTTCGTACACTTAGGTTAACATTTTATATCAATTTTCAATATTTTGGTAAACTTGGCTTTTTACTTTTTTCTCACCTTAATTAATATTTAATAAAATACATGACTCCAAAATAAATATATAGTTTTTTATTTTATTCAAATATTAAAGAAAAAACACTGACTTAATATTTCAAAGCAGCACCATTTTTCCACTAATAAGTTTAAACGTGTTGGCATTGACGCTATCAGCATTTGTGCATGGTGAATATTGTAATTATTCCAGGTTTCCTTTATTTGACTATTAAATCTTTCTCGAATACGGTGGCATATGCCTAGCTCTCTGAAAGACATTTTCCCCATACTTCCACTTGTTTATCATGTTGGGTATATCTTTCTTCGTACCGTGTATTTTGCGGCCTATACACTCTAATTTGCCCGCTATAATAAGATTAAAAAAATATTCTCATCGGTAAATACTACCCTCTCCCAAAAATCCATACCTTGCGGTAAATATTCCAAGTGCAAACCCCATTCTTTGCTCTTTATTCACTCATCGGTCAAAAATGGCTTTTTAGCAGCTACACTGCTTCTTAATTCCAATTTTCCCTAATACGATTTCTTGCCGTTCTTACTATCTCAGGAAAATTAGTTTGGTTATGTGTGCTTCTAGAGCTGCCTGAAATGGATTGTTTCGCAAAAAATCTATCAGATCATTATCTTGATTTTCGTTTGAAATTTTTCTTCTACCACTGCCAGCCCTTCTCTCCAATGATTCTGTATTTTCCCATTAAGTTCTCTCTCTACTTATTTTACACAAACAAATATTCATGAAATCATATAAAGTTAAAGTTAATTGTATAAGTAATCACAGTCATTCCCGTACACCGTGTCGAATCCTCATTAATTAAATTAAAAAAGTTGTTTCTCAGTTTTCACTTCAAATTCACTAAGTCTTCAGCAATGGTTAAAATTAGGTACTGAGCTCCCTGTGTCAGAAGTCTTTTGGAGTCTTTACAAAATGTTCTTCTAGTTGATAGCCCTTGAAACCGGAAAAATGTTCTTGAGTAAATGCGTCCAGCTGCTTTGGAATTGCAATGAGCTTCTCCGTAAATAAAAAAAAAAACATAAGTAGTGATAATCGCATATCAAAAACACATATTGTGCCTTAAAATGCAAGCACTAATAGGTACATACAGTAATACATACTAAACATTAAATGTGATTTTCAATTCGGGTAAACATTACTTACATTAAGAAACTATCAAACAATTTATTTCCCGAAGGTATTTATTTTTATGCGACATCATGTCGCGTACGACGTTGCCAGTTGTGTAAGGGATTTTGTTTGATGTTTTTCTTCTCGCAAAATTATATTTAATAACCAGAAAAATATATTTCTAGGAACAGTTAATGAATATGATGTATGGATTCATTTTACGCTATTAGAAATATTATTTTAGATAATTAAGGTGCAAAATTAATTTATTTTTATGACTAAAAAGAAATAGGTTCAGCGTTTCTTCTTCTTCGAAAGGGCTGATTTTCGGACATATTATTAGTTATACAAAACTTTTTTGCTTATAATAATGCAAGGAATCACTTCTTAAAGTTACGAATATTATTTCCTAACACTCTGTAGTAATCACACAAAGTGTTTTGGTTTTGTTATTAAAAGCACAAGACATTGGTGTTTGCATTCATTTTAGATGTATGTACACCTAGGTACAAATGTTAACTCACCGTCTTGATTGTATAATAAATATTAATAAATAAGTTTCCTAAACAAAGGTACCTATTTAAATAAAAACCTTAACAGCTATCAATAGGTGCTAAAAACAAACTTAATAAATAAAAAGAATATTATTGTGGTGTTAAACTTGGATTCTTAGAATAGATATTAAACATGTTAAATAAAAGTCCATTGTTTTGGTAAAATTGAGGTTTATTATGATTAAGTTGCACCTTAGATCATAAAATATCGTCCATAAATTAAACAGAGACGCCAATATCTCACACATAAAATCAAAATCCACCTCGGTTAATCGACATTGTATGCAATGGCAAACGATTGGATAATGTATGCAATAAAAACGTATTATTACATGCCGCGCGGTCGAAGATCCACCCCTCCACTTATTGTAGCTCCTCCTGGTAGTTTGATTGGACGCTGCGGAGCTACGACAGGGGAGCACGTTCTGATCGTAATCGGCATGCTCATTCAACACCGGCCAAGTTCCGTTTCGAATAGTAACACTATTCTGTTGCGTCGCGTATGAATACGGACTGTAACCAGTTTATGTTATAACCTCAAATTTTGTGTTTTGTGTTGCGTGCCGGCTACGCTTGTGACGTTTATTGTGTTTTCGGCTTTAGCTCGATTGTTTTGACGTTTATCCACTGGGATTTTTGTTGGTGGTGCAGTGCGGGGTGCGTATATAACGCATTCTGCGACTAGATTGACAAAATTCGCGTTAAAAACAGAGATCCTGTGCAAGTTTACACTATGGAAATGGATCCACATGAAAGAGAGGGGGAAATGGGGGAAGAAAGTCCAACGGTAAGTCCGGAAAAGGCATTAATATCCAAATGAATATATAACTATGTTGTGTTTAATCACAATTTTGGGTAATAATGAAGAAAATATATAAAATCAAAATTCTAATATAAATAATTTAAACACGATTTATCTTACTTATGAAAGAATATAAATGATTAAAGTACTAAATAATGGGTTGCTTTTAAATAAATAATTTTGGGTATGTTATGGATTTCTATTTATACGTAAGTTCAAGTAGGTAAAAGTTCTATTTTGTTATTTTTTTAACTAATAAAATTAGTAAGTATAAGAATCTTAATTTAATCTGACATGATACACATAGTTTGAGATACAAAAAGTTAAAAACGTCTCTATTGTTTACTGGATAAAAAAGTTTGCGAATATTTTTGTATACAAAATACAAAATAATTTCTAAGGTAGAAAATTATCCTTGTTCTAGTTAACAATCGTGCGTTATGATTTTAAGTATATCTTTGTATAAATAAGCCTAATAAATAAATCAATTTATTTATTTAAATTAAACCAGAATTATTTATTTCCATTAAATTAAATTGCCAGTAAATAGTATATTGATTATGGACGAAAAAATTAATTGCTAATATTAATTAGGAAATAATTAAGAGGACATTAAAAAGTAAATACATTTAAAATAGAAATAAGTTTTCTACTGTTTTATTAGTACCTAATTTGTTGGATATTTTTATGAATATGTCTTCATTAGATCAGGGTAGGATATACAGGGTGTAATTCAATTGATGGCGAAAAATACGAGGTATGATTCCTTAGCTTATCTCACGAAGAAAAGCTCATATAAACATATGTCCTAAACTTCTTCACTTTTGAGATACAGAGTGTTAAAATTTAAAAATAAATATATTTTTTAATATCCTAACTATTCTTTGTCCGAATTCTGTTTTAATTTGGAATATAATAAATAAAATTAAGGGGGTAATTTACCACTAACTTAATTACATCTAATAAGTCCACCGGCGTCTTGAGAGGCAACTAAAGGAATATTTTCAACAAAAAAACGATACGCCACTGACTGTGTAAATGTGTGTAAAATTTTTGTGCTTTCTTTAAATTAAGAAAATTAAATATAATGCTTTTAATGACCCTTAATTTTTTTCCGTATTCTGTTTAGTTTAAGAGAGAAAAAATAACTTGATTGCATATTTTTAGACCATAAAAGAAGCATTCCAGGATCTTTTTTCTTTTAAAAATTAGGTATTAAAATTTTTAATTAGCAATTATGTAACAAAAATAATTAATACTTATTTAAATATGGTTTATATCCAGTTTAACATATTTTACTAAAATAAGTGTTTTTTGTTTTCGTGAAAGTTTTAACACTCTGTATCTTAAAAGTTAAGACGTTTAGGACATAATAATAGAGACATTTTGCACCCCTTATTTTGCAATTCCGTTATGGTTAACGTTATTCTGAGACTGCGCAGTAACGCAAACATGATCCGTTATCGTTATTAACCATACCGAACTCCTTTAATTACGGATGAATACCGAAGAGCTTATCGTTATCGTTATCGTTAACCTGCGTGGTTGCCGGATTGTAGAAATTTTAATATCAATTATTTAAAAGGTTAAAATTTTAATGCCGTATTAATTAAAATATCATTTATACCTAGGCTCTAATTAGCGAAAAATCTATAGCAGTAATAAAAATCAAATAGTGTTAAGAAATTAAAACCGACTTGCACTCTTACGGATATTCTGAATCAGTAATTAATTTAGATGTTACAATCTGGCACACTTGCTTTTTATTCTACTTCCAAACCTAACCTTACTTTTTGTGTTTTGCTTATACTGTATTGTTTGCATCTACTTTAAAAAACGAAATCAACAGAAGTGTTTGCATATATTTAAATATGAATTTATATCTTATGAAGAATAAAAGTAAATACTGATTTTTCGTTAACTTTAAAATGGGTGAACCACAGGCAAAAATAAGGTTATGTGTCAAAAGCGCAGATGCCAGATATATTTCTTAAAAGAGGCTGCAAAATCTCTGTCTAAAACTGCTGCCGTAATCGTTATGTTTAATAACGATAACCATAAAGAGGCCAAAAAACGTCTGTTATTTTAAGAGGTGCAAAATGTCTCTAATATGTTTATTGGAACTATTCTTATTAAAATAAGCTAAGAAATTCATACCTTGTATTTTCAGCCATCAAATAAATTACACCCTGTACTATTAATATTTAATATTTTTGACTATGTAAAATGGTATTTAAAATTATTGTTTAGGTATATGGAATTAAAAATAATAGTTTTACTTTAATGACACGCTTGTTTGCTGAAATTACTTCTGAGGGCGTCCATTTACACCATATTGTATGCATAATATGATCAAAACTCAGTCTAAAATTAAGCATTTATTTATATAAGTACAACGTTTTTGTGAAAAGTAAAATTGTTTTTAATATTAGTTTTTTGGTATTCCAGTTGTAGGTATAAAAGAGTATAATTACTTAGTTGTGTCGTAAATATTATTTGTTGTATTGGTATCATTATAGATATTATTTACCAACTATAATAAACTAATAAAGCCAACAGGAGTTTAAGAATATTTTAATAATGAATAACATTATTTAAATTTATTTTTAAAAAGGATTTTCCATATTAAAAAAATAATAAAACCAGTATAAATCTCGCAGATATTAATAAATTTAACTACTCATAAGAAGCAAAAAAGTGTACTCCTTCCTACTACCTAATGTATGATTTAGTAATGATTAAAAATACCTAAATATTTGGGATTTCCATATAATTAGACAAATAATTTTATTTATTTTAGAGATATTTAAAATTTATTTGCATAACCTAAACTTAAATTAATTTATAATGGTAATATTTAAACTGTTTTGATTTTTTTTATTTTGTTTACCAAGACTGTATACCTATCATCTTTATTCGGTTTAACTGCAATCCTGGATTTTTTAAATACGAATTAAATATGTTTAATATGACTTATGTACTTTTTTCTTATACTTATACAGTATACAGGGTGTTACAGAGTGTTTTTAAGAAAGATTATTGATTTATTTTGACTCTCCTAAATATACAGGCAGGTTCTACTCCTAAAAAAATATATGCTATCTTTAGATTAGGCAAACAAATATACATGTTTTATGTTTTAAAACTTTTTCGTTTCTTATTTAGTAAAAAATACACCTATTTGCTTTTTTAGACCATAAAAGAATCATTGTAGGAACATTGTTTTTAAATTAGGTTATAGAATTTTTTTATTATTCATTAGGTATGTAACAACAATAAATATTTGTTTAAATGATTTTATATTTAGTCTTACAATTTTTACTAAAATAAATGTTTTTGAAGTGTTTCAGTTTTTAAAAAATTTAGCACGCTGTATCTTGAAAACGAAAAATTTGCGGTGCCTTGTTTATATAAACTATTCTATAGCAACATACTGTTACACCCTGCATATTATAAGGCATATTTTTTACCGTTTATACATACCCACCTTGACTTTTATTAACAGTGTTCATTATTCTTTAATGTATGACACACCTTAACATTTAGAATTTTATCGTTTTTTGTATGTCACCTAATCTGACATTTTTAAATAAAAAAATGTATAATTAATGCACGCCACTGACAGAGGACAATTTTATTTTTAAATACCTACTTACAGAAAGAACTTGCGAAGGTCAGAGATAATAAAAATCCATATTTCCTAAAATCAACTGACCCGCCCGATGGTAAACAGACTTTTATAACTTTCTATTAGGATTAAATAAATATTTATCTACCTGACTTTATTAATGTTTGCCAAACGTACCCATCACAAAAATGTTAACGTGAACTCTTTAACCATTTATTTTGGGTGAACATTTTTAACAAAAATTATTTTAAACCGTTTTTGGGTTTAAACAAGACTGTTATCGGTTATATTCAGGGTTATTTGGTTTTAAACATTTTTTTTTAATAACTGTTTTTAACATGTTTTAAATATTTGTTTAGGTTTAAAATAGTTTTTGTTCAAAACACTTTTTGTGTAGAACAGTTCAAAAGATGTTTAAAACAGTTTAGAACATGTTTAAAACACCCAAATTAAACGAGCACTTTTTTTTTCATTTCTTAATTAATATAGTGAATAAAGAATAAACAGAGAAAACATTCTTAAAAACATTACAAATACATCATACAAACTAGGAACACGAGAAAAATTGGAGGGCTTAAAATATTGTTTGTACTGTTGTGCTTGTTTAAGAAAATAAGCTTTTAAACAATGTTTTTTTAAGTTTAATTTATTTAAAA
Source organism: Listronotus bonariensis (assembly GCA_014170235.1). Taxonomy (NCBI): domain Eukaryota; kingdom Metazoa; phylum Arthropoda; class Insecta; order Coleoptera; family Curculionidae; genus Listronotus; species Listronotus bonariensis. The sequence goes on along the minus strand of JACEGR010005961.1, from coordinate 44,994 downwards.
CAATAAAAATTTAAAAAAGAAAAACACACGTTTAAGACAAAAAAACATTTAAAACAAAAAAAAACATGAGTTTTGTATAAAATTCAACATACATGTTTTTTTAACCATGGTTATATTACTAGCATTAGTAAAAAAAAAGGTATTAAATTGAGTAAATATGATATACACGACGTTCCAGCTCGCCAATTAAGTTTCTGTGAGTTGAACACTAGACAGACACTAGTTAGACGAAGCCTTGCATTTTAAAACTCTAGGGAAAGAGTCCAATGAGGCTGAATTTTTATATGTTTAGGAATCATCTCTAATACACTAAAAACGTTAACTAACCAACTTATAACATTACACTTAATTCCATATTTCTTCTGCTTTCAAACATTTCTTATCTGCATTAGGAAATATTGTAAAACTATATATGTATAGTTATGAGGATGTTTGGCGATTTACTGTAACTATTAAGGTTTTAATAAAGTTTTATAAGTATCTTTTATTTCCAAAAATTTAATATTTACATATGTACCAAAGAAGCAAGCACGTCATTATAAACATTAATATCCAGAATTTTTATTTATATTTGTACACCCACTTACAGCGATACCTAAAAAACTTCCTGTGTGAAAGTTTGATAAATAGTTTTTCATCTATTATCTTCTGAGCATAACAAAAAAAACCCAATTAAACATTAAATACTTAATTAAAATGACTTTTTTAAATGAAACTTACTGCGTCACTATTAAAATGGTTTCTCAAAGAGCTTTTATAAAATACTGCATTTGATACGTCCATTTAACTTTGAATATACAGGGTAAGTTTTTCAAAACTTACAATAGCTATATTTTCTAAAACCAAGGCAAATATCAAAAATAAAAAACTGCCGTTTCTATAAAATACCGGTTCATGAAACCTGGGAGAATATAAATCACGCATTTTTTAAAACACCTCTATCAACCCCTTAAGCTGCACCCTCAGTCACTTAAAAATCTTAAATGGCAACACCCTGAGGTAGCACCTCTCTGGAACGCCTATAAAAATACTTTTCGTTGGTCATTGGACATTTTTTGGTATTCTTTATGAATAAAAAGTATAATTTTTCTAGAATTTAAGGATACAGGAAAATGACAAAGTTTGGAATATGATTTTGTTTTGTTACACATAATTTGCATAAACATTATAAATAAAAACCTTTTTGTAGTAATTATTAACAATAATAATGATACATTTGTCCTTTATTTTGTAAACATTTTAAGTTACCTACGTTAATCAATTTTAATAAAGATTTTTAGAAAAAACTAAAAATGATAAAGGTAGCCAAATATGGAATAGGTACCCAAATATGGAATACTATAAACACCAATAAAAGTTAAACTTATTTAGCAAGAAATCTTTGGAAATTTTAGTATAACATAGAAAGCGACAAAAATAATTTGAAAAAATCGCAGATCCAGGCGTCAGACTCTGATCCAGCACAGTTATTGTGCTCAGAGCCCCTCACCAACGCTGTGATTGTCTTAAGCGGGGTTGCCAACGGACTTAAATCTGAGGGAAAAAGGAAATACTTTTGCGGGCAGCAGATTACACCATCAAGATACACTAGAGATAAAAGAACGAACAAAGTGGGCCGTTTGGGGTTGCCCAGTTGGACCGTATAGGATGCGTACGTGTGGCACCAAGAGTTTTTTTCTACTGGAAACCACCGTAAGCGAAGGAACTAAACTGGACAATTTCTCAGAGCAGAAGCCATAGAAGTACCTATAAAAAGCGATAAATCCCCCACAGGCCGACGATAAGCGAGAAGGAAGCCTCTCTGTAAGTAATGTTCCATATTTGGATTTTCCGACGTCTTTAAGCTAATTTTTATATTTTTTCATTTAAGAAAGTAATAAAATCAAATACCATTAAAACCTACAAGAATATCTGAACTATCTCTAAAAGTTATAAAAACAGTATTTCGTGCACTTTTGTACAAAAAATACGTATTTTTAAAATACCTTAAAAAGTTATGAGAAAGCGATAAAACAATACGTTACTACAGTGACGAAAGGGCTTGCACCACTGGTATGTTACCTCTTCTACTCGCGAATACGCATCAAAAAAAGAGACAAACCCCTTTATTTGCGTGTGAAGTTTCCGTTTAAGAGAAATGCCGGTATTCCATATTATAAGGACCCTATTCCATATTTGGTGACTTACCCCTAGTATTTGATTTTATCTTAACTTTTTTATGGTCAACGAAAAACACTTTTCATAAGCTTTCCAGAGAGGTGCTGCATAAGGGCTGTTGCTATTTAAGATTTTAAAGTGACTGGGGGTGCAGCGTTTCGAAAAATACGTCATTTATATTCCGCCCGGGTTTTATAGAAACAGTATTTTTTTATATTTGCCATGGTTTAGAAATTATAACCATTGTAAGTTTTAAAAACTCACTCTGTATTAATACTGTCTACACTCATATTATAGGCGAGAGGCAACTACCTCCTGCCTGTACCTCGGTACCGTCATGCATCCACATGTACCTCTTTATATCAAACTGTGAATAACGCCTTTTATCACATCGTCTTCCACTACCATTTACCTATACCAAGTCTCATTTTGATATGTCTAATGCTCTAGAAGTTATGACTTGTCTAATAAATTCGTTGACACCCGGTAATCAGGGTCTTATTTTAATAACTTTATAATGATTTGTTTCTTTCGTTATGGTCAAAACATAATAAATACAAAAATGTGATACTCTTATACCAGAAGTATTTATTTCTATCAAAATTCAATTGTTCAGCTACTGCTAGTTCAACGACTAAATAATATTTCCTCCGGCCGTATCAAACGTTGCTTATTTTAAATTATTTACGCAACTAGCAATTATTCACACTTCTTGCCTATCTGTGTAATGTTTCATAGTTTCTACCCATTTCGTCGGTATTTATGAATATAATAATTATTTTTTAGTGAAGCTACTGTAATTTTATTTATTATACAGCAAATAGCTGTTAAATATAGATGAGAACAAAACTTTATAGGTCATTTTTATAGTTGTTAATAAAAAGTTGTAGCTTAAGTGAAAGAAAATGTATACAGGAGATGGGTACTGAATGACGAAGAAACTTTAACCAGTGGCGTTGCTATTAAGGGGCTAGGCGGTGCAGTACCCCGGGGGCGAATTTACAGGACGGTGACTAAACTCAAGTAGTCTTTTTGCAAAAACAGTCACAAAGTCTACCCCATAAATTTAACATAATTTTATAAAAAAACATCTCTGTTTCAGTCATTTAAATATAGTGTTGAAAGAAACTAACGTAACGGTCAAACATTTCATGACCTATGCGCTTCTTAAAAATGGTTTTAAATAAATGTTGTTTACAACTTTCAGCACTATTGTAACGCAAAAATTATAGATATACAGGGTGTTTTCTTTTGTGGTGGTAGACCAAAGTCATTTTTATTTAAATATAACACTCTAAGCATTTTTTAAAATTCGTATTTTTTTATAAAGCATAACCACAATTGGTATTGCTCATACTTTTGTTGCTGCAATAATAACTGACAAAGTTGCTGCTTGACACAAGAATCACTGATGTCGATATAAATTATTTTATCTGCGTAACCTGATTTAAAAGTTTTTTTTTAACACACAACACAACAAGAAAACAGGGATTTTTATTTAGATATAGTAGAAGAACACAATTACAAAATTTTAACAAATATTTAGGCTTATTTTATTTCCCACTATTTCGTTTCTAAACTTATCAGCTGTTTTACGTAACTATCATTTTTTAAACCTTTTTTAAAACCGTGAATATCGTAAAAATATAACCTCCGATCAGACTGAATTTAATTCAAATCGCTTGAAAAACAGAATTTACTTATGGCGTTTAATCCATTTTTTTTGTCGGATCAAGTTTTATCCGATCGGTTGAATCGGATCCAGTATAACGATGTACCCTTAGTTATTTATAGTTTCTAGTAGATCCTTGTTTTAAGTGGACGTTTATTATTTTTGCTTATCTGACACACATATAGATTGCAAAATTTATAACAAACACATTTAATAAACACTTTTCTTACTATTCATTTAGTGTTAGTAGTTTCCCTTAGTTTATTTGCTCTAAAATTTAGTTCTAAATATCTCTTAATTCTTCTTCTCTGATTGAAGATAGTGAAAGTCGCTTTCCATAATATTACTTAATTCTTTTTTAAACATTTTTAGAACACAAATATATTAAAACAATACAATAAAGTAACCCTAAAACTCACGGTTGCTTGGCAACCTTTTTTCTAAAAATACTAATTTTGTATCGCTGGGTTTAAACTAAAAATATATTTAATAGCCCAAAATTTTCGGAAGGACAGTCTTGATGTTTTGCTGTTTACACTCGTTATAAGTCCCTGGCTCTATATTCGAGGTTTTATTTGATCAGTGCCTAAAATCCTATCAACCAGTAAGTCAGGGCCGTATTAACTCGTTTGAGGCGCCCTATAGGCTAGAAACCCCGGAGCGCCTATTTTCCACCAAAAATTTTTAGAAGAGCAAAAAAAGTAATTCCCCTCCTTTTTGCGCCTATTGAACGTTATTCACAAAGAAATTAGTCACCAAAAATCCCCACTCGACATAAACTTTTTAAAAACTCCCCTGTCTGGAGCCTATTTTTTCATGGCGCCCTCAGGCTGTAGCCTTAGTCAGCCTAATGGATAATACGGCCCTGCAGTAAGTTATGTTCTTTTTTACTGTCTCTGAAGTATACACCGACCTATAAGAACACAATTTACTTGCTTTAAAACCGATTAATGATTTTAGCAATCAGGGACTATTGTCTATTTTATTACAGTTTGAAGCTAACTCTATAAAAATGTGAGTAAGAATCAGGTGCGTAGCTACCTGCCGTATCAGCCGTATCAATGATACGGAGCCCCTTGGCTACAGGGAGCCACCAAACATGTGTATAAGCAAAAGACGCTACGCCACTGGGAAGAATTCGTGAATTTTAATTAAACAGATTTGAAAACTGTTTGTAAAAGGCAAGATACTTAAGCCGCAGATAGGACTGAAAAAACTTAATTGGATTTAAAATAAATTGTCTTAAAAATAAACGTTTGTTATTAATTAGATAAAACTTTTCTATTCTTTTGTCACTTACTATACTTATACCTAATGTAGCATAAAAAGCTTTTATACGTATAGATGTTCATAAATATACAGTTTTATAGGTATAGATGGGCCAATATTTAATTCATTCTGAAAGCGATGCCGCCAAGTACACAAAAAATGATAAAGTAAACAAACCTCTTCTGAATGCACATACCCTCGGACAGAGCCTGATTACATATTTTTAGATAAATAATAAAAAATACATTGCTAAAACCCGTATCACCTACTTACAAAACATTCTCTTATTTCGCCTCAGCCTACTATAAAACCGGTGGCACGTGGCGTGGTACTAGAAACTCGTCGGGTTAAATATTTTTTGCTGCAATAAATCACTGTTCACAAAAGGGTTTCTTTACTTTATCATTTTTGTGTAGAATGAATTAAATTTGGACCCATGTTTACTGCATTCGTAACATCTCTGTTTTTGCGTACCTCACGTAGAAATATTTGGCTCAAAATATAATTCAAGGTAAATACCAGAAAATTTCCGACCAGGAGACCAATATAGTATATGTTTTGCAACCTGATTTTTGTAACTTACTACATGAATATTATTTTCCAAGATTGGAGAATCTTCATCCGCTATTGGATCAAAAAAGCAGCTCTATCAAAATTACGCCGGAACAAAACCGAACCCAACAGAGATATAAAAGGGCGGAGTCTGTTTGTATCTTTTATCCAATGGCATCGCCGGATTTTCTTAGTCAAGGCACACTGCGATCCCAATAATGTGATATCAAAGAGCTCTCACGAAGCCGGGGTCCGCTTTTGTAAACGCGCCTGTCGTGGCCGTCGACATGCTCACAGCAGCGAGACCGAAGAAATTTATAATATTTGTGATTATCATAATAGACTTATTCCATATAAAACTATAAAATCCTTTATAATAAATATTTAAACTATTTAAACTTGAATTAAATATTTGGAAAACTGATGCATTAACTTAAAATGTTTATACAAATACATACAAGGGGTCCGAAAAGTCATTGATAATATTAAAAAGGCTAGTAGGTAAAACAATTCAAAGGCATTCAAAAAACACAAAATTAAACTTATTTTTTAGTTTACCATTGAAAACGGATAGAGATAGAATTTTCCGAAACGTTGTGTGAATAGTAAAAATAAAAACAATGAAATTCCAAAATTATTATATATAGTAGGTATCACTCATAAAGAATCATTGTTCGCCACATTTAAACAAATCAAAAATCTGATTCAAGAGAACGATTTTGACGAATTTTAAGTGCCAATACCTTAAAAATCTATAAACTTTTACCAGGGCCATTTTATTATAGGAAAGTGACCAAATATGAAATCTCATTTTGTTTTTTACACATAATTTTTTGTATAAACATTATAAATAAAAACTTTTGTAGCAGTGATTAACAATCATATATTTGTGTTTTATTTTGTAAAAACTTTAAATTGCATTGATCACTTTCAAGTAAGATTTAAAAAACTAAATAATGATAAGGTAGCTAATATGGAATAGGTAACCCAAATATGGAAAAATGTGGTGCTAAATCCACTACAATGATTTTAACCCTCTTTTAGGTCTGTTTGGTATTCAGAAATGCTCGTAAGTTCTGGATTTTTAAAAGTAAATAGGGTTTACTGAAGTAGGTGTTTGGTCCTAAATCTGTAAAACGCTAGTGTACAGGGTGTTTCATTTTCGATGATTTTACGAGGTATATCGAAAAATCCTAAGAAATATCAACAACCTAATATAGAACTTCCGATCTTTTTAATTAACAACTATAGTGAAAACAGTTCATAGCGGTTGCTATTAAAGTTGTGAAATTTGTTTTAAATAGGTTTATGTGTAGTTTTTTTTTCGTAAAATATTGTGGTGTCATTAGTTTTTTCTATATTGGTTAGTTTTTGAAAAATTTCCCAACTACCTAATGTTTTTCTTATGAAACACCCCATATATTTCTATCTGTTAGAGTGTTCGACCTTCTTAGAGATTATTGCCAGACAGCGTAGCGGGTTTTGATTCTTGATTGTTATAATGATTTCTGCAGCATTAGAATGAGTACAGTGTGGGCCAAATTAAACTTGCACACTTTTTAACTAGTCATAACTCTTTTTATCTGTTGCGTCTATCTTTTTTATTTTAAAGAGGAAATATATTTGTTCTCTCTGGATTGGTCAATTATGGTCTTAAACAGATTTAGACAGGACTGGACTTACAATTGAGCTAATACATTTTCTTGTAGAAAAATTATGGGAAATGATTTAGTAAAGGCGAATCTGTCAACAATTTGATTATTCAGAATTATACTTATTCTTGATAAATAACTGGACTTTTTTCTTGTGCTTTAAACATCAAAAATGTAAGGTTATTATGATTCCTGAGTTGAATGCTGACACAACCAAACAGTAAATTAATTAAAGTTAAACGTATTAGCTAATTGTAGATAAATTCGGTTTATTTTGCAACGAAGTTAAATGTATCATTTTGGAAAAACTCCCGTAAGTCGGTCTGTCTAAAACTATTTGACGAACATTAACAAACCTAGAAAACATATCTACATATTAGCTCTTTAAAAATTAAAAAAGATGGCACAACGGATAAAAAGTTATTATTAGTTAAAAAGTGTGCAAGTTTAATTGGGCCAACACTGTATAGACATGTTCTGTATATCTACCGGGTGATACAGGATATTGTTACAGCTATTTTTTTCGTAGTTATTTAACCCTTAAGTAGACGCGTGCCTTTTTATTACGTAAGGTAGCGCGCGGGGGTCAAATATACCCCACACCGTAAACATCCAATAATTACTTTTTCTTTGTATTATTTGATGATTCTTGATTGTTTCAATGATTCCTTCAGCGTAAAGAATAGATTATAGGTATTTTCTGTATACCCACCTGGGGACACAGGATATTATAACATCCCGGTTTTTTTGCAATTTGTTGAATAATCTTTTATAAGTTTTATGTTATTATAAGCAGTAAATGATGGCTTTTTTTGTTTTCATAATTATTTTTTTACTAAAGCCCCTTTTACAGGATATGTGCGGCTAAAATTAGTTTTTTTAAATGACTTTTATAGTACTCCTAGTTTCCCTAGAATCTGGAATCAGGGCCGAGTCTAGAGTTTTTGCCGCCCGGGTGCAAGAACCAAATTTGCCGCCTCATCAGGTGCAAGAACCAAATTTACCTCATCAGTAGTTATGGAAAACGCAGTTTGCATTAGGTTTTCAAAAAAATTAGGTTTAAAATAGTCCTCCCCGCCCCTCCAAACCTATAAATCCCAAGAATCAAAGTGTCCCGATATTGGTTAAAGAATTTATGGCAACCCTATATACGTAGGTAATAAAAAGCTATTTGGAATGAATTTACCATTCACAATACACCTGATAACAGTATATATAATGTAAGGTAACTGTACCCAATATGGCCTACCTAAATAATATTTGTTTTATTTGGTACTAAAATGAAACCAATCAATGTCAAAATTATTATTTATTATAAACAACTTAAAGGGGTGTATGACCAACAAATGTAAGGCATTTAAAAAAGAGATCAGAAAAAAACAAATAAAAAATTAAAAGTAACATAAGGCCATATTGAGTATTATATATACCCAATATGGCCTGTGGTATTTAGATGGCAGTACTAAGTGTACAATTCAAATTTAATCAAATTTATTTGATTATTTACTACACATAGGACAAACAAATTTTTCTGTATCGTTCTTTGTCAACCCGACACATTCTTCATGGACGTATGTTGAGCACACCAGGCATAACCGCATATCTTTCACCTCATCTTTTTGGCAAAGAGGACAATACCATGACTCGTTTTTTGGCTTCAATGATTTCTTCTTAACATTCAGCTTAAGAGTCTTCAATGGTGGTTTCTTTAGATCTTCAGAACCCTTAGTCTTTGGATTCTTCTGTTGATTTTCTTTAGAAAATATGTCCTTCTTTAGTACAACTGCCCTGCTGTTAATAGCCTTTTGCCGTTTATTAATCTTTGGTGTCCGTTTTTCAGGAGTCGGCAACAAACTGGAAAAGGTGGTATTTAGCTCCGTATTTTCATCTCCATCTGATGAATCTGACGAATCGACATCTGTACGCTGATCAAGCGCTGCAATATTATTGCTACGTGATAAACCAGATGGTCCAGGTTGTGGAGAAGTTCTTCCTGGGTCTAAAGAATTTGTGGGAGTCGATGCAGGTAGAGGCTCTACTGATTCTGACACATTTATGTTGGATGCTGTACTGGGTAAAAAGGCTTCTTCGGGGATTGCACTAGGATCATATGGAAATAAACCTGTGGCCTTAAATCCCGATTTTATATTTGATGGTGTCATTGATTGATCCCACACTCGACTAAAATTTTTCCAAAACGTTGCTTAGTTAATGTTCTGTCACCATGACTGTGCCAATAAAGCATAAGTTGCTGATCCCAGTGGTACTCAAATGACCTAAATACTGCTTTATCTAATGGTTGTTATTCGTGGGTGGTGTTTGATGGAAGACAGTACAGTACCACGTCATACTGATCAGCAGTCTCTACAATTTCATAGTCTAAGTGACTTTTAGCCCCATCAAAAATCAGAACACAACGCCCTGGAGATTTAAACTTTCCAAAATGATGCAACCAATCTACAAAACATTTTGATGTCATAGGTCCTTTCTCAGTCATTCGACAAACCGAACGAGGTGGCAGGTCATCTGAAAACTCTTGCTTCATTCGTTTACCCTTGAAAAGTACCATCGGGGGATTGCAACACCCAACGCGTTTGCACATGAAACAATCGTCACGTTTTCGCCATGTTCATTACCAATAATATGGACCCTACGAGCCCCCTTTTTAGCTAAGACTTTGGGCTCCTTATGTAAATTTAGCCTACAACCCTTTTCGTCCATGTTGAATAGCCGTTCGGGTTTTCCAAAAATGTCGGTTTCTTCAAACACCTGTTTGATCTTGGCAAAGTGGTCATTAACTATAAATTTGTTCAATTTCTGCGCTCTGGCAGGGTTTAAATTTTGAGATTTCCTGATAGAAACATTCGGGTTTGCTTTTAAAAAACTTCGCACCCATTTATGACTTGCTATTTGTTTTACATCCGAAAACTGGTGGTTAAGATTATTTTGTTTGCAGTATTTGTATACACACAACCTCAATATTTTTGTTGTTATTGGGTAGCCAATTTCTGCTAATCTCACAATTCGAGCACAGAGTTCAGAATTCTGCTCATCAGAAAGAGCAAATTTTCGTCCTAACTTAGTCTTAACAGTCGAGCCTGATTGGACATATCTACGAAGAGTGCGACGAGGAATTTGAAAAGCTTCTGCTGCCTTGTAGTCAGACATTTTTTTTGTCGTCACAGCTTCATATATTGAACATTAAATATCATATACCCAATATGGCCTATATAGGCCATATTGGGGTAACTTACTACCACCACAAGTTTTTGCCAAAATTATCAGAAATGCAATTAGAAAAAAACAAGATTTATATGGTTGAAAAGCACATCAAAAATGCCAACAATGGTCACAATAACAATTTTTTAAAATAAATGCATGTTGTGATAAAATAACTGTACTTACTTGCCAAAAAATTATACGCGGCAAACGTGATGCAGGTGACGCAAACTACATACCTTCTCCTAAGACAACAGAGCACTAAAACCGTTGCCGAACTGCATCGGGCGAATGGTTCGGATGTCGAAGGTGCTTTACTAGTGACATCTATGAATAGTTGTATACACTAAGCAAAATGGCCGAATTAGGCCATATTGGGTATAAGGCCATATTGGGTACAGTTACCTTATAACAGAAATAAATTTTAAAAAGCACAGTGATAGTAAAGTGACCACATTTTCTAACTTAGAAATCGGGAGAGTGAAATAGGTTGTACTTTTTTGGTTCTTCCCCAAAATTAAAAAAATACCTTTCAAATGTTTCCTAGACAAATTATTAGTTATTATTTTAGTCCTTAAAAAAGGTGCTTAGCTCCAACCAAAACCAACCAAACAAAAACGGGACTTTTTTAAAAAATCGGAACAATTCCTAAAATCGTATACACGGGTCATTCCTCCAAAAAGCGAGACAGACCCGCCAAAATTGGGACGTGTGGTCCCTCTAACTAATAGGCAACTTGTCATTAAATTCGCAACTATCTTTTGATTAGACTTACTCGCATGAAGGAAAACACAGAAAACACGTATAGATTTCGACCCGAAATATTAATTCCCCGATAGTTTCGGGAAATCCCCGAAAATATCAGGGAATTCTCTAACGCCGCCTCCGTTGCATGTAATAGCATCGGTCAGCGCCAGCTACGCACAATTTTGGTACTATTGTTTTTATTATACTAATGTCTATTATAAATCACAGGGAAAGGCCGTCTATCTTCTTAATAGCTACTATTTGGTCAGTTTTTTGCACTTTGCTTGCTTGGCGTTTTAATTTTATTTTTTGATATTTATATCTTTATATTTTTGGGTCAATTTTGCCGCCCCAAGCGAGCTCCGCCCGGGTTCAAGCACCCCTTGCACCCCGGCAGGGCCTCGGCGCTGCCTAAAATAATATTCTTATAAAACCTTGACATTCTTTAGTTCGTTAGGGATGGACTAACCCTACGAACTCGGATTTAGACTTTGGCGATCCATAGGCAGAGCTTGTGGTGGAGGCCCACAAATCGTTTTGGTTAACTGTTGAAAGTTTCTATTAAGGTCAAGGTAAAGAAGAGGGCGACTAAAATTTAACTAGACGTACCTACAATCTAAATTATTTTTTGTGTGATTTTCACATTAATTAACGTATAGTTATATCGTTAAAGTCTGTTTCCTCCAAAACATCACGCACTAAACTAGGGAGAGCCAAAATATTTAATCTGTTTTCGGTTATGATACTTATTTTTGTAAGCTTTAGTTTTGATAATAATCTTTCAGCTGTACAATTTGTCACCATGTGAGATAAATTCTCAGAATTACCTAAACGTTGGGAAAGCACTCTTTAACATTGTTTTTACACAACAGTTCATACATCCATCTCTCATAGCTAATCTCTTCTCTTCTGTTTAAATTCATTATACTGAACCATAATTAGTTTTACTGTACCTATGAATTCGTTGCCAAGAGTATCATCTACTTGTACATCGTCGCAGTAGGTTTTTACTAAGTTTTGGCTGGCAGACGAAACTTTGAGATCAGAAATAGTTAATTTTTCAAACATCCAAATTGTGTATTTAGAAATAAGTACGCATCCATTTTCTTCTAAAGAGCGGTCAAGAGCTGGCCGACAACTGGGATGTAGCTTTGATTCCTTAATTTGTCCCAGGGTGACTTTAAACAATGCAAGTTTACTATCAAGCTTCTGAGGTCAGCTATATTTCCAGAAACTATTAAACACTGAATATATCTACATGTGAACTTTTTTAAGCCCTGTGACCAAATCTTTTTAGATCGTGATTAAAAATACGAGGGTGTTACACAGTCGAGAAAATTCGCTATTTTGCCAAAGTCCTCCACCTCAAAATGTGATGTCCCCAGTTTCTTACCTAGCCTACCTCGAGCGTAATTCTGGCTTCCCATTGTTATTTCCCTGGGCAGCAAGCTGACGTCTTATTGACGTCTCCTTTTTAGTCATTTTTGGTCACATTTGGTCAGCAAAGACGTCATAAGATGACGACAAAATGACGTTAAAACCTCTAAGTCACAGACAAAGATCCCGTAACGTCACAGACGAAAGACTGCGCATACTAAAGCTGAAATGGATATTTATTTGACAAATTGAAATAGAAAAACCTTAGATGCAACTTTTGCAATGCAAGGTCGCATCTCTCGGGACACTGTCCAACTTCGAGATGCAGATTTTTACACTAGCCGAAGATATTTCTTTCAATGCTAAGTGAGATCACCAACCGCAGACCGCTCTCGTTCTATTTTTGTCTAATTGGTACGGTTTAGGCGATAAAAAGCGAAGATGTTGAATAACCGTAGTAGTTTATTGTCCATTACGCCATCTATCGGTAGAGTTTTTTTCTATTTCAATTTTGTAAAATTATTAGTCTTATTTTTCTGTCATATGATATTTCGGTTGGATTTTGACACGAATCATATAATGTCACAAAATTTTTTCTGGCGGGTTTTCTAAACATGACGTCATTAGATTTTTATAAGCTAGTATGACGAAAAAAATGACGTCGAAAGACGTCACTTTAACTACGTCAAAATCACGTCATTAAAATGACGACGTCATAATTTCTGGTTTGATGACGTCCTATGACCAAAATGCCCAAAATGACTTAAAAATGATGTCATAATGACGCGAGCTTGCTGCTTGCTAAACTAAATGTAAAATTACCTTTACTCTCACGACATTAAAATACGAAAGTTCTTCGAATTCTGCATATATAAAGTAAACAATATTAAACCAGTAAACCGGCTAGCGAGGGGAATCTTGTCGGTGATAAAACAGAACAATAAGGTGGAGGCGTGACCGTCGTCGGCGACCAATCGGGGCCGCGCCCGTTTCGCTTTTATTTTACGACTCTTGTGGAATTAAACCGCCAAATTTAATTACAAGTTAGGGTTTCAGCTGGTATCGGACTGTGACCAAACATCGAGGCGGCTTTTCCCTTTTAATTTTATTAAAGCGACCTCGAATTTGGACCTTCTGTAAAATAGACTGCCAATTTTACAACCTACCACATATTTCTTTGGTTTAATATTAGAAAATATTATTATATTCACTATTAGTTAAACTACTAATGCTCCAACTAGAAAAAAATGACAAAATGATATCCCATAAGCTGGTTTTTACACGAATCACAGCTTTCTTGTCCAATAAGTTGGAATGAATTGGAAATTTGGTCCCCGTGTCATACTTGTTGGAAGGATTGGAACACGTCCTATGTTTCTTCAAATATTTGATGCAAAACTACCACCCTAATGGATTAAAAATTGACGGTTGGTAATTTATTTAACTTCAATTTGTGACACACCCAAAAGAGCAAGAAAACAAAAATATGTGGCCAAAACCTAAAACTTGTTAATTAAAAAGTTTGCACATTTTAATTAACAAAATCAACTTTTATTATATATTTTGGCAACGTCGTGTTGACAGTTGACATGGTAAGAGCTGCTTTTGGAGATACATCATTCCTAAAACCTATTTAAAACAGTACACTGAAAAAAGGCAATATTTTTATATTAGCCATATGAATCTTTCGTTGTAAAAATAAAGAGCTTCTTATTTTAAATCCACAAATCCAGTCCTAAGGCTTGCCTCATACCTTTCGGGCCTACCAAGACTCAGCTTCCTAGAACCGAAAAATTGCGCTATGCCTGGATCCACTATGTATACAGACCGGTCCACACTACTAGAAACATACAGTGGGAACTCATGAATTTGTAAAATTGAAGAGTATAAGTTACAAAGGGTCTATATTCCCTGGTGTTGACTCTATTGCTTAAGGTCTATCTGTTTAACCCGATATTCGCTTTAAAGGTCTAAGTACAGGAACTGCTCAACAAGTCTTGTTACAGTTCCTGGCACTTAGACCTTTATGAGAATATCGGGTTTAATAGATAGACCCTTTATAAGCAATGAAGTCTAAACAAGGGATTAGGGCACGTAGTAATTTATACTCTTCAATTGTGAAATGCTTTTATTACAAACTGAGATCTCGTTCGATTAGTCATGCGGATACGTTTATAATCGAAGCGGACAGTAGTAAATTCAGTTCCCAGTGTATGTTTCTAGTAGCGTGGACCTGTCTAATAATGTTTGTGTATATTACATTACAAAGTGTGGAAAATGACTAATTTCACACGAGTGGGAATATTGTAGCACGAGGCGTTAGCCGAGTGCGACAAACCCACGAGTGTAAGAAAGTCATTTTCACACAGTACTGTACACTATTTTTCCTACGACCACAAATTATTCACCAAAAAATAAATAAATTAAAGTTTGTCTGTTCAGAAAAAATAAAAAACAATTGAGAACTTTGCAACACTAGGGTGATATTTACTTTGCAACACTAGTGTGATATATACTTTTCCTCACTGCTATATTATACTGTTTTGACAATATTTTTACATCGAAAATCACCTACCTAGAAGCATTATATAACTTTTATCATTTTGGAATTTAAAAAGGCCCTCACTTAATAAAAATTGTATGGTTTTGTTAGGTAATAACGCTAATAGTTTAATACGGTTTTCTGCTATTATAAGTGTTTTTTAAAAATTATCGATTCTTACATATTTTAGACACTCTTCTAAATAAAACGTAAGTGGTGCATATCCAAAATATTCCGTTTTTTAAAAAATATCAGTAAATAAACTTACGGGACCGGGGAGTGAAAAGGGTGCTGGGTGGGGTAAAATTGGTAAAACGAGTTAATGAAACTGAACATCACATATAAAATTAAGTAAAAATAACAGTTTTCCTCATATTTTTAAGAAAAATATAAAAAATATGAAAATTGTAAATGCATAACCTAAAGTCCTAAAAGTAAGGAAAAACGACTACCAAACGTCAGTTACCATGCAAAATATGGAAAGCATTTGGCAACGTCGGAAGGGTCTGATTCTATTTATGAATGGATAAAAAGAAAGTGGATTCATAAAGTGTGTATTAGCCTTAGGTTTAATTAGGGATTAAAAAAGATTTAACTAGTTGTTTGAGTACACGAAGAAAGAGAGGAAGGAATTTGATCTATAGGCTTTTTTCTCTGGCGCTTTAGGTCGAACGGTCAAGCGGCAAGGCTGCCTCTATAAAGTACGTGCTCAAAGGTAGAAGGGAGATTTTTAATTTGATCTACTTACCTGACAACACTGTGCCAGTCAGTGAAAGTTGTTTTTGTGGTTATGTCTATTTTTGTTTATGTTTTTATTTTTTCGTAAATTTTAATAAATATAAAATAAGATGATTTTCGCTAATTTGGGTTCTACCGTTTAAGGTAAATAAAAAGTTTTTACTGTCACTACAATAAATATGTCACTTGCAAAACCAATAGCAGTTTTAGAATGACATCATAATATGTATCACACCAGTGTTGTAAAGTACTTTGCAACACTAGTGCTGTAAAGTACTTTGCAACACTAGTGTGATATAACGCATTTCTATGCATGAAATCAGTGTGCTATTTGCTATTTTCATGAAGTGGTCGTATTAAAAAACCTACTTGACAATAAAAACTATGTTTTTGAGTTAGTATACAAACTAGTATTGTCAATAAAAATAGTATCCAAATAAACATTTTTATTGAAAGTTTATTTTTGTATCTTGTACAGGAGCGCAGTAATTTCGTGTATAAATAGAGTTGGGACACCTGTATAGTATTTATGCATTAATTTCATATCCCAATATTTTGCTATTTTAAATTGATTCAGTTTTAAAAAATAAATAGCGGAAGGGCAATAAAGAAATGCACTGTATATCATGGACAAAAATATTGCATATGCTGGATTTGCTCCATAAGTTTCAATACAAAAATGCTTAAATTTAATAATTAGGTTATTAAGACAATTAAAGAAAAAAATTATGAAAGAAAATGTGTAAGAAGGTGAAGCTATAACTTAGGCGTAACCGTTGTTATTTACTTTAGATAACAATACATTCTATAGGGTGATTAAAAGTTTTTCGTTAAAAATAAATAATTTTTAATCGCCCTGTGTGATGTGCTCTTAAAAGGGAGTAATCTTATTTGCGATAAATTATACCATTACTTATTACTGATGTTTTATCATCACAAATTTAATTACACTTTTTTAACAGCACATCATACAGAGATATTAATTTTTTTGTTTAACTTTTATTCACCCTGTAAGATGTATTATTAACAGTAAATAACAACGGTTATGCCAAAGTTATAGCCTTACCTTTCTTTAACATTTTCTTTTTTAATTGTCTTGATTACCTAATTAATAATTGAAATATGGCCATTTAAATTAAAGCATTTTTGTATTAAAGCTTATGAAGAAAATCAAGCATATGCGATATTTTTGTCCATTGTGTATTTATGTATGAACATATTACAAGAACTTATATAGAGTAAGCCATATAGATTTGTTAAAAACATTTTATCATCCTAAATAATTGAAAATTTGACATTGGCTGTTTAAACAAAAACCTTTAATTGTTAGTGCCTGTATACCATTACTAATAAACAAAAAATCACGGATCAATCTATTTGTAAAATTATTAAATTACACCAAAAGCCCCAACAAGTTTTCTTAAACTGATTTTAATTGGATAATTTCAGCCCTAAACTTCCAAAAATAAATTATAACAAATCTTTGCCAATTAACCATGCCAGTAATACTTATTTCGCTAAACATATATTGTGGCACTGAAATAAAACGATATTTTATAATATGCGGGGCCCACATCTGAAGGAATCCATCCTACCATCGCAGTTGCAGAGTTTTTGCCCCACAACTATAATTTAGACCGTTTATGATATTTGAAATTGAAATAAAGATAATAATGGTTTAAATATACAGGATAGGAGTTAGGAGGTTCTAGATGAGGTTATTTAGTAAGTTTCAAATATTATAATAGGGGTTTTAAGCCATTATTAGGATTAGGGAGTTCTAATTAAACTATAAAACACATCCTATTTTGTCAATTGTCAAGTGCGAGGTCCCCTGACCTTGGGGAATCCGGGGCACTGTCCAGCCTAGCTCCATAGTAGCTACGCCACTGTCGCCTCAACTTTCTCCAGGGCTTATCCAATCTTAGCAACGCCATAAGGCAAGACGGGCAAAATAACTTTTTATTTGTGACGTTTTTTTTTTTAAATAAATAACTTAAAGTTTCTTATATTGTGAACACCCTGTATAGGAGGTGTGTAAGTTTTAATAATTTTAATATTTATTTAATTATTTCGGCATTAAAAAAATCACATCCAAAAAATTAAAACAAATAATCGAAAATATAGTACAAGGTTTTTGTCACTAAACAATAACCGAGTCTAGGTCATATTATTTTATTCAGGGTCAACAACATCCTAAGTCACCAAAATACTAAGCTCAACTTGGTATATATACAGAAATTGTCCTAATAATGGAGAGAAAGAAATTAGAAAAATATTAGTTAAGAAGTAGATAGTAAAACTGTACTGCAGAAAAAAGTTAAAGTTTCAGTTATGCCCGAACGGGCTAACCCTAGTGGGGGTATGCCCGTAATAAATTACGAACTTAAGTTAGTTCCTGTAGTTTAGTTAAAAATGCCAAGATAGTTTTTTGTCCACCGGTCTCATGGTCCCAAGAAGATAGTTCTATATGGTACATTTGCCCCAGTGACGTAAAGTGGCCTATGTATATTTCAAAATTATACGTCACAGTACTACCAAATGTTAATGATAGTTAAATTAAAAATAAATACCATTCTTCTGAAGCATAAACTTGGCTTATATTGGTCTTATATTTTTAAAATTTAGGTTTTTGTAACTTCTTTTTATGTCCAACTTTTTAAAGTAGCTTTTGTTTGACCTAATTGACTTTCAGCTGCTAAAAGTTGAGGGAAAAAATCGGTAATCTAGTAGTATTAAAAAATGTTTTAAAGGTTTTATGCAAACACAGTTTTTTGTGAAGGGGTTCAACATTTAAAATATTATAAATTAAAAAAAAAAACCTAATTTATACCACCAAGGTCTATAAAATTATGAGGGATTTTCTATTTTTTTATAAAATTTAGGTAATTATTCTAAAAAATAGCCCTCAAATTTATATTAATTTACATCAGCTGTTAGATTGCAGAAAATATAGGTATTTAATTCTTTAAAATTATAAAATTTTGTTTACTCAAATAAAGCAACTTTGTGTGTAAAATCTTGTATTTTACTTAGCCCATTTAGCTCAATTTTCATTTAATTTGTTCTATCTATAACAATATGCGTTTATATCTAAAAATTTCATCAATGACAGCAAGACACAAACCCATTCAGAGTCCATTAAATACAAATAATGATATCTCCCAGGAATGTTATGTCGTGTGATTTATGTTTAACATCGGACATTCTTTATTTGTGGCGATATTATTATGTATAATATAGAAGAAAGAAATCTATCAACTGTCAGATAGGGTCGTGGTTTACGCGGGGAAACAACCAACTCGATTTAGATAATCTGGATGAAGAATCGCGACTCTCCGTGAGTCCGATATTCATCAGTATTCAATATTGTCTGATTCAATCATCATTCACTGAAACTAATTGATTCTATTCTTTAAATTGACAACGGTAACAATCGTTTTATTTTGGGTGTATTTGATTTTGATTCACACGCTTTAAAAATTCCTTTTCATTGATACTCCAATTTATATTTGCCTTTAAGTGTATGGGAGTTCTTGCTTAGTGTAAATCGACTTTTAGAAAAAATAATATATTTTTAAATGGTTTACTTTTTGCACGTGACAGATTTGATTTTTTTTCATAACAGCACCTTGTAGTATAACAAACAATGAAAGTTCGTTTTACTACATCGTACTAATAAGAACCAAAATAGTTCGAAACTGGTCTGTCGTTGGTGTCCTTAATTAGCTCTGAAAGAAATACCTGCGACGTAGTGTAAAAAATCTGTATATCGGACAGTGTTCAACAGATGCAACCTTGCAGTGCAAGGAAATGACAAGCAGTAAGAAATTTTTTCTCTTTCATGTCCGTTTTACTAGTTCCATACACTAAAAACTTAAGATACCCATTCACATACAATTCGTCTGAAGTCTGGAACTGCTGATTTTTATACCGTCAATTTAAATTTTTCAATACACATACAGACCATTGAATGGGCTGAACACTGATTTGGAGGAGGGCAGAATTTATCTCCGCTTACGGACTTTCCCGTTCAAAGCACGAGGAGTATGGTAAGAGACCAGACCAGTATTGTATTTGACAATGATTTTTAAATATTTTGTTGACTGCGCAAGACACTACTTCACTACTAGCCACTGAGTAAGTATCTAACATTAATTTTAGGCGAAGAACCAATTCTAAAACGGTATTTACCAATCGGTTATGTTGACGTTTAAACAATGTACTATATGTCAAAGTTGTCAATTATTACCGCGGTTATAATTGGTTGAAGCGCCTAAAATTGATGTAAATGTGGGTTATCTATGGGCGATCATATGATGTAAATGGAACAAAAACGATAGTTTGAACCGAAAATTCTTGACTTGTTGAAAGGGCTCATTTTAGTTTGCATTAAAACTACAGAATTAAGCAATATTTTCGCGTTTTTCAGTAATTTTATTATAGTAGAGGAGATCAAGATGCTGAATGGGGATTTAGTCGAGCGCCATAGCAAAGAAGATACTAGTTGTGGTCATAGAGACATATTGGGTTGCAAAGCTTAGATGATAAGAAGAAAAAATATTATATAATGTACACCTTTTTATCGGTGGAGGAAGCGGCTATAGATTTTAAAATATGTCAAAAAAATACTGTTGTTATTTCGGCTTTGAAAATCGTCAGATTATATTATATATTTTTAGTTATCCTGAAATTATTTCTTTGAAAATAATAAAAAAATAACCAGGCTCGAGAACATCAAAATGAAGTTTTTTTACAACTTGGTACCGTCCGCTTTCTTTACGTCACTCTTAAATTGTCAGATTAGTGGAATATATACTTTTTAGTTATACTTATTGAATATATTTATTTATTTATAGGAAGTTGAATGAACTTTAATTTTTTTATCCTTGATGGGTGGCCTTATATACGGGGCTCATATTTGGTGTAGGTACTTAACTAGATACAATGTATCCTCATGTACATTAATCTGCCGAGCTGTAGTAAGTCCCGAAGTCCCTCTTTTGGGCTCCCCTATCATTAATTAGGATAGAAAAATGCCTGTTTAAGATCTTTTTTCAAAACATCTAGAAAACTGACAATTTTTTACTAATATGCTAGGCTATTTTATTTAAAACATTGATGTTTTCTACAAGAATTGTACAAGTTTGTGGAAAATGTTTTCCTGCAGTTTATTTGTTTAATTAATGGGTTAACTGAATTGTGGTTCTAGTTTAAATATTTAGTTCGGAACTGCATTATGTCTTTAAACGACCATGGACAATATTCGAAAGAAAAACATAAAAAATAGGCGTATTTAGTTTAAAGTGGAAGTATTTAAATAAAATATAGGTATATTAGGAAAATAATTATACAAAAGAATAGTTTTTATATTCAGAACATCAGTAAAAAATATATATATTATACGCCAAGGGACTAAAGTGTGTGTGTGAATGTGAGAGATAGATAGATATATTACTTTTGTAAAAGAAACATGTTTGTATAAATTTTATTATTTATCTGCTTAAGTTTAAAGAAAACAATCTTAAGTGCACTTTAGTCTAGAGGGACTAAAATAACCACCTAAATCCTCGAAGTGCAAAAATATATTTTTACAATGCACTGGTCAAAAGTAATAAAAAAATCAGGAGTAATATTTCTAAATTGGGGGTTTTACGTTTTTATAGAATTTTCTCCTACAGAATTTATTTATTTTTTTAAATAACAAAGGCAAAAAGTTCCAGTACCGACTTGCCGCCTTTTTCTTTGAACCCTATAATAATATGAAAATATTTTCTGCAATGTTTAAATAATGCAATTAAAATCGTTATTTTTATGTTTAATATAGCTTTTTCATTATAATTTTAATTAACCTGTTAGTTACACCACGCTATTAATGTAATAAAATATTTTATGTCGCAAGAATAAAACGAATGCTAATTAAAGTCTTCATTATACATGCTTATAATAAACTTTTTCAATTACATATTTGCAAATTTAATTAAATTTTTTATTTGATGAAAAAATATCTGCAAAGTGTATATGAAAAAAAGATAATGAAAAGCATTTTTACATTTGCCACCTCTTTAGAAATTCATAAAATTATTAAAAAGTTTGCTTGGAATCCTTGACTATAATCTATGTAGATATACATGCTCAGGGCCGTACGCAGAAAAGGGTTTTGGGAAGGTAGGGCAAAGAGAGCAAAAAGAGGTGTCTACCTACGTAAACAAAATGATTTGAGGCATAAATTAAAGAGCACAAAAGGGCCCCACTTACCAAACCTACCAAAATAATAATTCCCGAATAAAAAAAATAAAAAGCAAGAGATTTATTAAAAAAGGTCCTTGCTAAGAAAACCTACCAGGGGAAGGGGTTATGATTTTCAGCGAAAACTAAAAGAGGTATACAGACTATCCACGGATGGGGTTTACAAGACGACAAATGATTCACGAAAAGAAAATTGTTGGTTTTGTATACAGGGTTTGCAAAAACTTGAAAAACATGATATTTCTACAAGAATAAGCTACCTTGATTATTAATTGTCACGCAAAATATCATTAAGAAAATGTATTTAAAATAAAGTTTGTAATTAATAAAAATAATGAAGCCAAATTTGAATAAACTCCATAATTTGGCAAAAACGCCTTGCTCACCTGCGTTTACAGCTGGAAAATTTTATTGTGTAGGAATTTGAAGGGAGCAGGTTTTTACAAAGCAAATTATGAAAGTTTTTTTAGGTCACTTTATTATAAAAAAAATAAAATAATTAATTTTTAATAACTCCGAAATCAGTTCTTTGGACCATTTTGATACCCCTTAAGGTATTTAAGAAAAACATGTTTTTCGTACATAAAGTGCACAAAATACTGTTTTTATAACGTTAATAGATAGTTTAGATGTTCTGTTGTAGGTTTTAACGTTATTTGATTGTACTTCTTTCTTAAATAAAAAAATTACTTTGAAGGCGTCGGAAAATCCAAATATGGACAGATCATAGTTACCAATTAGGTATAAACCATTCCATAATTGAGTTTCTTGATCATTTAAAACGCTTCTAATGGAGAAAGAAAAGAATAAAATTCGAAGCTGTTCGCCTCATAAGTATTTCTTGCTTACAAAGAGGCTTCCTTCTTTTGCTAATCGTGGGCCTGTGAGAGATTTATCGCTTTATAGATACTTTCTTGGCTTCTGATCTGAGGAATTGACCAGTATAGTTCCTTCACTCACGTGGTGCCGCACGTTTGCATCCCTATACGGTCCAACTGGACAGGCCCCGAACTTCCCACTGTGTTTGTTTTTATATCCCTAGATTGTGGAACCTGGTCTTTCCCCCAATCTTCAAGTATTTAAGTCCCATGTCGACAAACTTCCTCTTACCTTGCTGAGACACCCACGGTACGCCAGTAGTTTTCTTGGATTGGATTGGAATATAAGTCCGTTGCAGCAGTAATCAGCTTATAAAAATAATCTCATTAATAAAGCAAGATGAAAGAGAAAGTAAATTGGGAAAGAAGAAAAATTAAAAAGAAAACGAGAAGAAATCAAAATAAAAAAGCAAAAAAAAAATAATTTTAAGTCAGATTCAGATGATGAGGTGGTGCTGGTTGATACAGTCAATAAGCCCGATGCCTTAATAGGAAATATGTTGCATGCTGTTTTCGAATAATGCTTATGGGCAAACATGGATCCAGTGCCCTATGTGTAGGATCTGGGCACATAATAATTGCGCTGGACCCGAGTGTAATAGATCTGTGATTTTTGCAAATATTTCTTGTTGCTTTCTATGTAATACCAAAGAATACACGTCCATAGAAGCTCATAAGTGAGATTTCGGTGTACCCTGTTCTTAAGTACCTACC
Source organism: Listronotus bonariensis (assembly GCA_014170235.1). Taxonomy (NCBI): domain Eukaryota; kingdom Metazoa; phylum Arthropoda; class Insecta; order Coleoptera; family Curculionidae; genus Listronotus; species Listronotus bonariensis. The sequence goes on along the minus strand of JACEGR010005961.1, from coordinate 21,228 downwards.
CTGACCACCAAATAGCTAAAGTCACATGTCGTTTGGCACCGGACCAATCAGAAAATTGGTCGATGCCCAGGTCGAGTTTCTATTGGTCAATTGGACAACTTTCGCTATCTGGTGGTCAGGGTAGGTACTAAAATTTCAGGGTACGCTAAAATTTTACTTGTGAGCTTCTATGGGTGTGTATTCTTTGGTTATACCAAAGTTTTCAAAGAGTTTCTCGTTAATTTAGTTTAACTTTTATTATGTTTATAATATTCAATATTTTGGGGTACCTATTCCATATGTAAAAACGTTCTTAATTTTTTTTTTAATCTTAATTAAAACTGATTAGTGTTACAATTTTTTTTTACAAAAATATGTGGAAATTTATGATCGTTATTTATTACTACAAAAGTATTTTATTTATAATGTATATTCAAATTATGTGTAAAAACAACATTTTATTCCATATTTGGTCACTTTCCTCTACGTCACTGAAAAATTGTAAGTTAACTATTAAATTGCCTAGCTTCCTCCTACATTTCACAAGCGAGACGCACGGCAGAGCTACGCTGCAGGCTCGTTGCGGTTATGTGTGGCCAGACCTTTATTTGTAAACTGTCAAATTTTAAATTTAGTGACATATAAACTAAAAAGTAATATTGGCGAAATCAAGGGTAACTTGACTTAAGTTCAGTGTCGCGTTTACTGTTACAGTAAATTGTACAAACCACGAAGAGCTAAAAGCCTAAATACTAACGTACCGTGGGTGTCTTAAGCGAAGGTAAGAGGGAGTTTGTTGACACGGGACTTAAATACTTGAAGATTTGGGGGAAGGAAAGACCTCCGCGGGCAGCAGGTTCCACAATCTAGAAACTCTAGGGATAAAAGAACGAACAAAGTGAGAAGTTCGGGAGCCTGTCCAGTTGGACCGTATAGGGATGCATACGCGCGGAACCACGAGTTTCTCTGTTGGGAACCGTGGTGGAGGAACTATACTGGTCAATTCTTCAGAGCAGAAGCCATGGAAGTACCTATAAAAAAGCGATAAATCGCCCACAGCCCGACGATGGGCAAGGAGGAAACCTTTCTGTAAGTGAAGGATCATTAATGAGACGAATAGCTCTTCTTTGAATAGAATCAAGAATGCTCAGGGTTGTTGGGGACGCCATGCCCCAGATATGAGAACAATATTCCAAGGGAGGTCGGATTTGGGAAACATATAAAGTGTATAAATTAGAAGCGGAAAAATACTTTTTAGCTCGAAAGAGAAATCCAAGCTTTTTGAAGCTGCCGTGGCTATAGATACAATGTGTTTATGCCAGTTAAGGTTACTTTCAAATGTGACGCCCACGAGATTGAAGGTGTCTTTGCTCTGTAAGAACTTGGCCGCTCATAAGTAGAGGATGAGTATTTGATGACTCTTTTCGCGACAAGGAACATGACTGTGTTTTGGATGCATTAAAATGGACGAGATTTTTGGCGCCCCAATCCAATATTAAATTAAGATCCTGAGAAAGAGATATCTGCATCGCTCTGCGTTTATTTTCCAAGTCAGGTTTAGTGATGGGTTTAGGAACCTGAAAACGAAAATTGGTCGATGCCCAGGTCGAGTTTCTATTGGTCAATTGGACAACTTTCGCTATCTGGTGGTCAGGGTAGGTACTAAAATTTCAGGGTACGCTAAAATTTTACTTGTGAGCTTCTATGGGTGTGTATTCTTTGGTTATACCAAAGTTTTCAAAGAGTTTCTCGTTAATTTAGTTTAACTTTTATTATGTTTATAATATTCAATATTTTGGGGTACCTATTCCATATGTAAAAACGTTCTTAATTTTTTTTTTTAATCTTAATTAAAACTGATTAGTGTTACAATTTTTTTACAAAATATGTGGAAATTTATGATCGTTATTTATTACTACAAAAGTATTTTATTTATAATGTATATTCAAATTATGTGTAAAAAACAACATTTTATTCCATATTTGGTCACTTTCCTCTACGTCACTGAAAAATTGTAAGTTAACTATTAAATTGCCTAGCTTCCTCCTACATTTCACAAGCGAGACGCACGGCAGAGCTACGCTGCAGGCTCGTTGCGGTTATGTGTGGCCAGACCTTTATTTGTAAACTGTCAAATTTTAAATTTAGTGACATATAAACTAAAAGTAATATTGGCGAAATCAAGGGTAACTTGACTTAAGTTCAGTGTCGCGTTTACTGTTACAGTAAATTGTACAAATTCATATTTATACTTACTACTAACATAAAAATATTGACGTGCCTCTGGTTTTAAAAAAATCTGCTGTCAATATTTAACAAATTTTAATTTTGTCAGTAAAAAAATCCTCTTTAATTATCTGAAATTAAAAAGGCTTAGGAAGTCTCTAAAATAAAAAAAATATATGAAAATTAGGTTGGAGTTTTTATTTACTTTAATTTAATTTATCTACATCTATGTTTGCACCCAACGCCAATGCATTAAATTTTTTATGTTTTACCCATCTATTATTGATCTGTAATACCTTAGAAACGGAATATGTTATGGTAGCAATAATACCTGCTATCATACCTAGGGCATTATAAGCGGGCATTATGATAATGTCCGCTTATAATGCCCTAATGCGCTAATATGGAAATTTTATTGCTTATCCAATTTTATTTCTCTCACAATAAAGATCAAGTTTATACAAAAAATAATTTTTCTTTAAACAATACTAAAAATTAAACTTTATATCCAAAATAAAAATTACAATTTTGAAATGTCCCGGAAAATGTAGCTATAGAATGGTCGGTGTTTTTTGTGATGGTAGCAGCGGTGGTAACACTAACGCTATTTTGTATAGAAGAACAGTCCATTAAAGAATTTTCAATAGTCGATACGGAATTAACCTGGGAATTAACTGAATTGGCAATCATTTTGGCTACTTTGTTTTTGGATAAAATACTTTCTTCTATATATCCTTCAGCTACTGAAGAGCTTTTCCATTTCCCATGTTGTTTTAGCGTTTCAAACGAAGCACCTGCCTCAACAAGTAAAGTTGACGATGTGCGACGCAAACAGTGGCCGGTGTAAGCTTCTGCATTATCCAATTTTAAAAATTTTGCAATTAATGTTGGGACGCTTTCTATGGTATTTTTCCAATGGGTTGTACTGTACATCGACCCTTTCTATAGGTAAGAAAGAATCTTCGCTCCTTTATTCCAGCTGGTCTTAATGTTGTGTACTTTTTTATTAAATTTAAAGCGCCTAAATCTTCTTCAATGATAGTAAAACTTTTTGAAGTTGAAGTTTTAGTTTCTGGTACCTTTATAACCAAGACTGTTCTTCTATCTTCAATGTCATCAATAGTCATTTTGAACAAATCATCACGTCTTAAACCTCCAAAAACACCCATATGACTTTGTGTACCAAGTAGATATCATCAGAAGCCTTCTTAATAAATTTTAATATTTGTTCTCCTTCCAAAACTTTAGACTTCTTCGGGACGTATCCTTTCGACTTAACTTTTAAAAAGATATGAGACGATGGTATTGCGAAATGTCTATATTTTTATAGACCATCAACGTAGACTTTAGGGTGGAATACTTGGTCAGAGAGAGATTTCGGACTGTATTTTCAGACTAAAAATAATAAAGTTTGTTAAACATATGTATTAAAATAAAATCAATAACTTACCAGTTCCTGAAAATATGCCATTAAAACGGTTTCGGTTATTTGAAGAATTGCGTTCGCATCTTTCCAAATACCAAATATGCCATACTCCCGATCATACTGTTGCCTTGATTTAACTGGCAAAAGATTTTCGGTCGCTTTTATGGCCTTTTCTCTTATATTTTGTGGAATTTCTTCCATTTTGAGCAAATCGTTAAATAAAAATGCCAACTGACTAACTGATAGAAACATCAAAGTCAAACTTAACACCAGTCATTATCTACTTACGTATACAGGTACAGGTGCAACTTATTTTTTATATTGCGAATAAACAATGTAATTAGTCATTGAAAAACTCTTTTTGAATAAAACATAAAGCATTGTATGCACCACGGGCTTTACTGGACTATTTATAATGCCCATCAGGTCGAAATAGCCAGAGGGCCTCTGGCATTATAGTCCTAGTAACGCCCTTGATACATAAATAGCTATAAAAACCTATGACCTGTGATAACCGCCTTTAGACAGTCAGTTTTAAAAGCCGGTTTTACATAATGACAAGAAAATATATTTCTCTTTCTAATCATTGTACGCATTTTTAATGAATATAACTGTACCTCCTATATAACTGACAATATGCATTATTAAATGTGTCTTTTTCTTCTATGAAAATGAAAATGTCATTAAAAAAAAGGTTAATAAACAACAACTAGGATTTTATATCTTAATACTTCGGACTTTAAAACGTCATCAATTTTGTTGTTATGGTATTTAATTACATTTTAATAAAAAGATATTTTAATGCCCCACGAAAATCATAAACTTAATATCACATAAATGTCTTTTATGCTATAAACAAAACTAATTAGTCATTAACTTCAACATAAACATATATTTTCTTAATATAATCATTTCGGGTTTACTGCATATTTGTCCTTGTTCAAAGCAAATTTGAAACCAATGACTGTATATTTTTATTATTTTATTGAATGGCACATTCATCAATTTTATACAGTTAATTATATGTTTTATGTATTAATATCGTCATATTACATTTTCTTTAATTTTAAATTAAAAGTTGGCGTAGTGTGGTTAGGAAAATATTTATTATTTAATTAGTAATTGTTATATACCGGTTATCAAGTTTTAAACTTAATACACTCCTTTAACTTTTTTGTTTTTACCGTACAAGCGATTTTTTCAAAACCTAAGTCCCGTTACACATGAGACGTACGAACGCCATATGCGAACAAAAAGTGTTTGCATTGAAAGTAACGTAACCTTATGCTACATTCAGACTTGCAACAATTCGCCGCGCCGAATAGTGGACCACATAGTCCCACATAGCGCGGACGTGGACGTGGACGGAATTCACATCCTTTCAAGGGCTTGGCGAATGATTCCGCTGTGATTCAGTTTGTTTGAACGAATGTTGGGCGAAAGTGAAAGGGTATAATACTTTCAATGCATCAGACTGGCGCGTAGGGCGTCCGTACGTCTATTTGTAACGGGAACTATACGTAAATGCAGTGGGCACACCGACATTTAGCGAGCGGGCAAAAACTGAGCGTGCAGCGTACGATAAAATACTTTTTGATGGTTTTATGTTGTGCTTTATTTTAAACGATTAAAAATTAAAAAAAAGAAAATATGTAGCAACTTTAAAAATATACATATACGAAGACCTTTGTGGAAAGATAATCACCCGTTATACAAGAATAAGGGTATTGTTGATAAATTGTATATTCATTTGAATCTAATTTAAACACAGATATAATATAAACTTAACCACAACATAAACGCATAGTTTTTTAGAGAATTTGCCTAAATTCTTTTTTTTTTTTTTTTTTTTTTTGATCGGTGATGAAATTCTTAAAATTTCTTTCTTCCTTTATTAAAAGATGTATTCCATATCTACACGACTTACACACAACCAAAAATAATTTTCACTTTTTATAGCGGTATAGGGGTCTGTCTATTAACAAATTTCTAGTTTAGATAAGGGCTTCATTTTTACAGGGCACACAACATGACATCTCTGCAATTTTAAATTAAGTATGGCTAGAAACTCGCATTGCGAAAAGCCGCTCGCTCGACAATCGCCCGGTTGACGCTAACCCGCTAGCGACAAACGGGCTAGTGCATTTATGCATTAGGTTTGAAAAAATCGCTCTTCAGTATGGCCGTACACTATAAAGCTACGGTTTTTAGGACTTTTGGTCGGCCGAAACCGAAGCCATTTACGTTTACCCAAATTAAATGTACGGGCGACTGAATGTCCTAGGAAAGCGTAGTCTAAGCAAGTGGCCACACCGACATCTAGTGAGCGGGCCAAAAATTAACATGCAGTCTTCGTACTGCCAAAAATCGCTCGCACGCTCTTCCTTTCATTTGGGAAAGGCCAGACTAGTGAGCGCGCGAGCGATTTTTTAAAATCTCATGCGTAAATGCAAGTGGTCAACACTCAGCCGACTGGCAAAACTTGTAGCCTTCGCGCTGCGAAAAATGGCTCGCTCGCCAACCGCCCGCGTGACGCTTGTCGCTCCTAAGTCGGCCGTACACTAAGAATCTCCATGCGATAGACATTGTAACAAAATTATGGTATGCGTATTCTAATTTAATGACGATAATTTTCATAAAGCAAAAAGTAAATAAACTGGAAGCTCGCCAACCGTCTGCATTTTTATATCATTTGTGGCAATTTATTTAAGAACGTTTAATTATCTGGCACGGAGCCAAATTAGTTAAATTCCAGTTTAAATACATTCCAAATCAAAACAGCATTATAAAAGGAGTTGTGAATGCAATTAAACTGCTTGTTTTAGTTTTCTGTTAACAAATATTTATTAGCACGTGGTTGTAAAGTTGTAAATGCGAGTTCAGCTTATGGCGCAACTTATGGTGCGTTTAGTTTTATTGGGATTTTCATGAGTACCGTAAAGAATTTATAAGCATTACTGTGAGATAATTTTAAATACACAAGCATAGAGTATCATATTTTTGTCATTTCATAGTCATGGTGGTAGATTAAAATATAACATTAGAAAATATGGTGCACAGTTTGTGTTTTTTAGGCTCATTTGTAAAATCATATCACATATTGATGGTAAAGCATTGGCAATTGGTGGCAATATTATGCCAACATCTAATACGCATTAAAAAGTTAACCCTAAATAAACACTCAATTGCCAATAAATTTTACATGCAGGCGAATTGCCGGCAAGCATACAAAAATGGCGGCATACCAATCCTGATTAAATAAAGCATGCCTTTTTGTTGCAGGCAAATAAATATTGGATTTTTGAAGGCAAACCTTCAACGCATATTTATACTTTTCAAACCATATTATTAACATTGGTATTTAACTAACATTCAAGCAATTGTTTTGATCTGTTTTATTTATAATGGCGGCTAAACAACATTATTTTATGTTTTTACATAATTTAAAGGAAATGGCCTTTTCCTAACATTTTATTGATACAAATCATGCATATAAAAATTAAGTCAAACAAAATGTTTATTATGTATTTTGAGAGAATAAAAATAAAGTGATGGTAAAATTAGCTAGGTTAATTTCGACGATTTCGACCGAAGGTGATAAATTCAAATTTCCCGCTTAGTCAAAATACGAAGATTTGAAAATTTGACAGATGAGGCAACCGTGCTTTTGTTTGGCCGCTTTGTGCAATTGTTTTCTAGCTTTTTAGTTTCTTTAAAAATAAAAGAGTTTTTAGAAGACATAATTAAGTGTATTCATTACATAATTAGTGTGTGTTGTGTAATTAATTGGTGATGGCTAGTCAAGAAGGCGGGTTATTCTAGTAGAGTGTTAGGAGCTGTAAACATTTTGTTTAAAACCTTTTAAATTTGTACCTAAAAAAATTATATGAAATCAGGGAGTTACCTTATTAAAAGTTTTAAAGACGTGTTAATAAAAAAATTATATATATTTATTAGTTTTTTTTGAAATTTAACTCCTTTAAAATATTTCTCCCTATGTTTTGGATCTGAAAATTCAGTGTAAGTGTTCCCTAAATACTTACTATTTTAAAGTGTTTTCTTTTGATTTACTATCCTTTTTAATACCTTTCTGCCAATGCCTTGCCATTAAAGACTGTTGACAATGCCAGTAAATTAAATGTACAACGCCGGCAAAAAATGTTATATGGGTACGTTTCTCCTATACAGTGTGACCCAGGATAGGTGTTACAAGAGGACAAATAGACCAAAAATGTTTAAAGTTTAAAACGAAATTTTGGAAAAACTAGCCTCACGGTACAAAATTTTACCCTAATTGGTATTATACAGGACGAGTTATAACTAAAAATATGAAAATTGCCCAGGACCTAACCACTTTTATTTTTTAAAATAGAACAAAACTGTAAAGTTAAGTAAATTTTGTGGGAAGGGGTAACTGAATATGAAGAATTTAAAAATTATATTTCCAAGGTCCAAGGTTCCCATTTCTTATTATTGTAATCAATTGCTTGTATCAACTTTATTCTAACCTGATATTATCGTATTTAACTCCTATCAATTTTAAAGAAATTGCATCAAGCTTAAATACAGACATGAGCAGGTATGGTCAATTATCTCACAAACGATCCGACCGAAATTCGTCAAAATTAGTACAGGGGAGTAACTGGACATTTTAAATTCAAGAATTGCATTTGCGATGTTTCCTAATTAAATTTCCTTGTTACCTTTTCTTGATTTTTTTAAATCTTGGAAACGTCGCAGAAATGCTATTCATGAATTTAAAAAGTCCAGTGTCACCCCTGTACTAATTTTGTATGTATTTTATTCTGCAATGTCATGAATAAAATAAGTATTTTTATTTTATTTAAAGCAATTTTAATCACAAGTTGTTATGCTAGCCAAAAATTACCACAAAATTTCTCAAACACGATATGATAACTTTAACTAAAGCTTTGTAACGATATTTATTTCATTTATTTTTACGGAGCAGATACTTAAATAGGTTTAAGATAACTTTACACCAAACAGGAAGAATACAATATAAATAAAGCGAATTTTAACTTAAATATCCTTTATTTTAAGTATATTGTCGCTGTTTGCAGCCGCCCACAAAATATGACAAAATAAACAAAATTACGTCATAAATGCAAAATTTACCCACAAAATACCGTTGCACCACATATATCGGGGAACTACAGAAAAAAACTGGAACAAATTGATTTAGTTCAAATAAATTATTTTAAAAAGTATATTCTAATAAATTTTTATTACAAATAATACTTTACTTTGCTGTATATCTACTATAAGCAAAGTTTTTTTTTATTTCAAATATTTTTACAACTATATGCAAAATTTTTGTACATTTCTAAAAATTAATTTTGCTTTTACAATAAAAAACAGCTTGTAATTGTAAAAGTTATAAACCTTATTTGGGATTTATTACCTGGCAAATAAACGAGATTTTTACAGTAAATTAAAAATACTTTGTAGTGCTTGAAAATTATGAATTTCAATAATAACCAACTTCTGTACACACGACGAATAAACTTATAATTTTAAGCTTTTTATTTTAAATATTAAAAAATCTTAATTATAGATACAATATATGGGGAAACAAAAAATCACGAAAGTAGGGGAGAGTAGGGTAAAATGATCCCTTAAGCTTTGGCCATACCTTTAGCACCATCTAAACACCAATATGTGGTAACAATTTTCTGCTGGCCGTCTTTTCCCAGGAACTTTTTGGAAGTAAGATAACCTTTACACTTTTACAAGACTTTTCAGGCTAAGTCGTGTTTTATGAAATTTCCCTTTAATACGTTTTGTTAATCTTAGATAGTTGTATAAAAACATATTTTATATTAAATTAGGTAAATTTACTTTTGTTAAATAAATCTGTAGTTTTTAAGTTAATACAGTACTTTTAAAAGAACATTTTTCTACTGCATTCAAATCTTGACTAACCTTAAGAATGTTTGCAAATAAAAAGTAAAATTAATGTTGTTTTTTAACAGAGAAAACTTTTTAAATTTACACCCTGTAAGGCCAGAAACAGAAAAAAAAAAAAAAAATTTACACCCAAAACTATAAGTGACATAAAAACATTTTTTTGACATGTATAATTACTTTAAAATATTTTTAAGTATGAACAGCATCCATTATAAATTCCAAAATAATATCAAAATCCCTATATCATATCCGCTCACGCGACTGACGGCGACTTAGATCATTAAAACTAATTTCAAATGTCCCAAAGCCAAGAAGCAAAATAATGAATACAAAACCAAAGGAGACATCAAAAGAACCATCTAAAATTAAATCTAGACTGGATTAATTTCTTGGAATTATTCTTATTAAATTCAGCATCCGTTGGCAATCCTAAAATAATGCCACCTCCCTTTAATGACTTCTACATTTCTTGAATTTAAACAAATATACACGAAAATGCTATATTCAACAAAAAAGGGAGGTTTTTAGTAAGATTTTCTTTTCTAAACGTAAGTTAAAAAAAAACATGAAAAGTCAGGGGTAGGTCAATAAAAAAAATCGAGAGATCACCAATTTAAATTTATATGCCAAGAAGTGTTGTGTAGAAAAATCGTAACAATAAAATATATTTTGTGACAATACTTATAGTACTGAAAAAATGCTAGTTATAGTTCTTTTTAAGATTTAAGAAAGTGGCTTAGGCATGGGATGCAATAAAACCATAAAACCATCATATCTTACTCTAAATAAATTTCGCTCTCACTAATACCTTCCAAATTAATAATAATCCTTTTTACAGATTTTAAGATATTTAAATTGATATGTAAGTATATACAGACTGTCAACGGATGGGGTTAAAAGAGGAAAATGGAGGACATTTTTTATTTTCGACAAAAAGTCATTCTTTATAATATATTTTTGTTTTACCAAAGTGTTCCTCTTTAAACCTGGTTTATATTTGGGATGGGTTCCATGTCTCACTGGGACAAAATGAAAATCCTTGGTACACATGTTTTTTTATTTAACATTTTTTTAAACTATATTGAAGATATGCTCTATATTGGTTAGACGGAGTAATTTATTCATTGCCTTTTTGTTGGGTATACGTCAAAATCTTCTAAAAAGAATGGGACCGCTTCTGTCCTGTCTTATTGACCCCTATGAACTGGCCGGTTGCCTGAAACAAAATAAAGAAAAACCCCTAAAAACCCTAGAAAATTCTAATTAAAAAACGACTTTTCGGTGGCAAGTCTGCCACCATTGTCAAGTTAAAATTAAGTTAAGGAAAAAGAGAATAAAAATGAACCTATTAAAAGTTTAGGCTTTTTAGTTTCGTAAACTCTGAAAATAGTTTGAAATTTGTATCATGTGTGACATAAGTAACTGGTGTATTTATTACTTGTAAGACAAAAAGGTGATGAGTTAGTTGATTTTTAGTATTTCTAAAGATACTTCAGTATGTAGCAAAATACCCAAGTGTTATTTAAATTAACTGAAATTGATGCTCCACAATTATTTATCTTTATTTAATAATATATACGCACTTTCTTTAATTTCGCTTGGTTTTTAGTTTCCTTTGCTAAAATACTCGAAGTATTACAGTTTATTCTATGATTGTTATCAAGTTATTAAATTTAATTAAACTTAATGCATACGAGCCTGAAAAGATCTGAAATTCAGGTGTAGCTTAGGTAGTATCAAAATATTCCTACAGTGCAGCTTACTGCTGAACTAATTCATTACGTGTAACCTAATTTTCTTGATTCTATTATTAATAGAGACCGAAATTGCCCGACTACAATGATATAGTGTATCGAATGTTTTAGACAACCTTTACATCCTTTCTTGTTTCAGCACATGTTCAGGATTTGATAGACAACAGCATTCGGTGTCTTATTAATAAAACCCAGAATAACTCGCGCCTTCAGACAGAACTTTTATAATCGACATTAATCAAAAAGACACCTACGGATTTATTCTCTGTCTTTATCTTTCTTATGCAAACATATTTTGCGATGGAGATGCAGTTGATGCAACTAAAAATAACTTATGACATTATTCTTGGAAAGAGATTAAATATAAATTGCACGTTTAGATGGACATATGGGGATTTATGGTCTTAATAAATAAGAGGAAATATATAAAACATTGTCGCCAACAGAAATAAAATAATAATTAGTATAAAAAAAAGAAGATTTTTTCATTACTATTTAGACACATTGTAAGAGCAAGTTAATAATTTTGCATAGAAATCTATAAGATTACGAGCTAGAATTGATTTATTATAACTCATATAAATATGCAGCTACCGAGGAAATTAATGCAATTACCGTCGTCGTTTAATATAAAAATAATAATATATTTATTTAGCACTTGGTTAGTACAGGGCGGCGCCTCTTCGTTGACCTTTTGCAGGGTATGGCGAAAACTTTTAACCGGGGTATACACGGTCATGCAAAACTGTCACATTTGTCAAAAAGCCAAAGCTCGCGCGCAAATTTGACCGTGTGTATTAAAAAACTGCCACATCTGGCTTGGCATGCGACTCGATGTCCAAGTTTGATTTTTCGTGGCGCGCGTCGTGCAAACGTGTGCATGTGTTGGACACGTCAGTTAACGTTCCAGTTTAGGGACGTCGTTTACGAGGGTTATATTGTTGGTTTTGAGTTAACAAAATGGCTCTTTGGCGCCAGGAAGATCTATTGTGTGATTTTATAGATATCTACCATAGGTTATCCATGCTTTTGGAAAGTTAAAAGTAATTCAATACATTAACAAAAATAAAAAACTTTTCGCTGAATCACGCTTATGTTTAAGTTGATCACGCCACCAGCTACCAAAACTGACGCAGAACGGACAGGTACATCTGAATCTCTGTATCAAAGGCTTCATTTGACATTTGCTTTCATGCAAGTGTGTTTCAGGTTTCCATGATCGTGTACACCCCGGTTTAGAGATAGAACAAATTTGATTGCGTAATCTCGATTTTAATTTTTGATACAAATCTAATGGTGAAAGTAAATCCTCGCCAACTTGATTTGTTTTGGCGATACAGAGTGGTTTTCAAATTTTTGTCAATTTGGCCAGTCACTTGTAACTCGCTTTATATTGGAGATAATATGTTAATAATATAGTTTTAGAGATTTTTACGTAGAATTTGGTGGCGTACCTATATTTTTTCGAAAATAATTTTTCATTAAAAAAATATTGTCAATTCATAGTAAAAAGCGTGGGGTGCATTTTACTATTTTTTCATAACTTTTCCATCATAGATATTGGCAAATATAATAATTATAAACATTTAATATATTAAGCACCCCACGCTTTTTACTATGAATTGACAATATTTTTTTTAATGAAAAATTATTTTCTAATTTTTAGTTCGGTTGCATATAAAAGCGTGTTTTTTAGTTTTTTTAAACTATTAATTATTTTTCATTTTTTAGTTCGTTATATCAATTAATATTTTTTAAAAATAAATGCTCCAGTTTATTCACTAAAAAATTTTTTCGCCATTTTGTCAAGAGTAGCAAAGTTTGGAATGTTGCCAACAGATGGCAACCCACTAAAAAAATTTTTTCGCCATTGAGTAGCAAAGTTTGGAATGTTGCTAACAGATGGCAACCCAGGTGTTGTTTTTATAATATAATGGAATTTTTTTTCTGGCGATCCAAACCAGGATAACGGGATACTGTTTGCAGATTATTGCATTGTCATGGGTCCTTAATACGTGTGCAAAGTTTCAAAGAAATCGAATAGCTGGAAGTTGGTTAAAATTAGGCTCAAAGATTCCGTTACAAACATAGCCAGATGGATAGATAGATTGATAGATAGATAGTTACAACCCAAGTTAATAAAAGAGGAAAAATTGTATCTTAATACGTGAATCAGATCGACACAAAAACATAACACATAGTCAATATGAGGAAAAGACACAGTCTAACGTAAATACCGACATGAAAACATTTCGTATTAGATGACTAAGCCTACATCCTTTGTTGTTGGTTTACTGGCCGATATACCTTAGCTATTGCTTATGCTGTATATTTGCCGAATACACGAAATTGGCAACCAATTAAGTAAACGAGACTGCAGTAAAAAGCACCGAACCTGACATGGTTAGTTATGGCTGATTTAATCTTTTTTTTAATTCGCTTATTATGAATTAAAAATATACAGTGCATTTCAATAAAACAAGCCACCCTCTATAATTCTGATATTTGTACAATTAATCCTGTATACTAAATCCTGAAACATATCAATTTTTATTTTTAGGGGACACACGTCCAGGTCATACCTCCTCCCACACCAACACAAACGTCAAAAGTTTAAATGGGAAAGGGTCGAGTATACCTTGTCTTACAGGGTTTAAAATTATTTTTAATAGACTTTAGTTTTTAAAATCGGTTTAGTAGTTTCGAGAAAAACGTAATTCCTAAATATTTGTTGTCTTTAGCCCCCTGTAAGCTTTTTTATTTTTTAAAAGTTAAAATAAATTTGGTACGTAGATATATCACCTAAAAGTGCAGTATTTATATATAAAGGTTTTTGTTACTTCCGGTTTAGCCGGAAACAACCTAAATTTTATTATTTCGAATGGGACACCAAGTATATTTTTATTTATTTAAATAGAAACTTGCTACTTCTTGGACATCTAACCTCTAAATATTTTAAATTATTAATCTAGAGGGCTGCAATGAACAATTTTGGACCAAGTAGTCACGCCAAAATAAATAGTTACATCTAAGTTTCCTGTGACTTTTTGGGCCAAAATTTACCAGTTTTATCGCGATTAATGGCACGCCAAATCAAAAAAAAAAAAAAAAAAACAAAAAAAAAAACAAAAAATAGGTTAGATATCAAAAAAATAGCCAATGAAGTGTCATTTACATTGTCCATTCAATGAACAACGGAATTTATGTAATTTTGCACATTTAGGCAATATAGATAACTCCACCAAACTAAATTTAGTTTAAATATATTTAAAAATAAAGTTACCAGAGGCTGAAGACACCGTATTTAGGATACATTTTCCTAATAAATTACCAAACCGATTTTGAAAATC